>CAJQZJ010000077.1:311843-344222 GCA_907164525.1 Lophiomys imhausi
AGAGCTACAGAGAGAGCTACAAAGAAAGAGAGAGCTACAGAGAGAGAGGGCTACTGGGAGAAAGATCTAGAGACAGAGCTACAGAGAGAGTAGAGAGAGAGAGAGAGAGAGATTCCTGAGAAGCAAAGGAGGCTAGGATAGGGGCAAAGCAAGTCTCTGTAGGAATTAGATAAGGAATCTTTTTGAAAGTCTGCTGAAGGCACAAGCAAAGAGTCAAGCCAAGCCTTGGGTTGAGTTGGGTTGTCTAGGGGAGCTACATGACCACAGGAGCATTGGATGAAAAGGGGAGGGCTGAGCTAAAGATGCTGGGACAGATAGAGCACTCCTGAATCCTTTTATGTACAGACTTGGTGATCAGATGGCAGGCCAGTGATGGCTGTCACCATCGCAGTGATTGCTGTCCTCTTTGTGGACTGCAGGTGAGGGTGTTGCACATTTTCCTGGGACTAGTGTGTTCAGTAAGTCCCCAGGCCTGGTTTTCTAGATATGATTTTAATATACCAGTGTGCTCCAATGACACAGATTCACTTTGGTAAACTAATAGCATGGCACTCTTCTTACTTTTAGTAATAAGTTGCCAGTCTTTCCATAGTGGATGGTGCAGGACAGATGGTGTCATTTGCGTGCTCAAATGGAGCTAAATGCTGCAAATAGCGTCACACGGGGCAAGGAACAGCCTGAAACCCCTCCATTTAATACAATATGACCTAACTTAGGGCAGTGCACAGCATGATCTCAGCATTCTAAATAGTTACTGAGAGCTTCAAGATTTCAAGGAAAAGGCATGCCTCCTGAGGGGTCGTGCACGGATGTGTTGAGATGACAAAGACTTCAGGTTCCAGGCATGATGAATTAAGACGTGTGTGTGTGTGTGTGTGTGTGTGTGTGTGTGTGTGTGTGTGTGTTCACTCTTCAGTTGCTTTTCTCTCTTTGAACCTGGAGCTAGCCAGCACTCTACTAAAGAAGCCATTTCCCCAGCTGTGTTTTTTAAAGCACCTGTAAACTCAAAATTTTTGTCTATGGCACCAGCCCATCCATCTCTCAGACCTCAGCTTCCCTCTCATAGCAAGTTTCTAGGTAAAGGGAGTACCCACAGAACCTGCAACAGACTGGAGAATAACCATCTAGACTGCAGATCCTACTCTGTTTCATTTTTGTGGAGGATTTCTAGAGCATATTTTCTACCTTTTTGCTCAATAAACATTTTATCAATGCAAGTATGTACTCCACAGCCTACTTACCTGTGTGCAGCATACAGTAATTAAAACCATTTCTGCTTAGCAGGCAAACTATCTTTGTAACTTAAATGCAGTTCTGCCTCTCAATTACATGATCACTATATTACAATCACTGTAATGAAACCAGCCTGCTTTTTACTCTCACAGCCTGATTTATCTAGATTTATCTCATATCATTGGTTTGGACTCAGTACTCCTTTTATATTTTAAGGCAGTTCCGTTTGCCTAAAAATAATCCCAAGGACTGCTTCTCACATTGCAGTTAGAACAAATCCCTTTGTTGTGAAGCAGAAGGGAGAAACCTGTTTTCATCTCTCTCTCTCTCTGTCAAAATTATGTTTCCCATTTGATGCACTGGGTGAAGATCTTAGTACCTGGCTGCCAAGTTCTGACTCTACAGGTGTGTGCATTCTCTTCATTTTAAAATACAATGCATCACCAGGATCCAGCCCGGAGCACACTCCACTTGCTACCTTTCTTTTCTTCTCCAGTCATCTGTGCTTCTGCCTCACTTGCCATAATCATCTGCTGACCATGTGGGCAACCTCTGATCCTACACACTTAGTTCATTAAAATAGTTCAGGGCTAGAAGAGGCCAAATCTTGTTAAAATGATGTTTTTTTCGGTTGTTACACTGGAAACAAAAATAAATATTGCAATATGTTTTCCTAGTGCGTAAGGGCTTTAGAGCTTACAAGTAGAATTCTGAACAGGGGCAGTATCCTAGAGAACTCAAGAAAAGCTGCAGACATTGGCAGCAAAGGAGCGCCAGGGATCTATTGTGTTCTGCACTATGAGAATAACCCCTCCCCATAGAAGGTAGAGCTGTAGGAAGCAGAACACAGGCAGAGGTGTGGTGCTGTCTCCCAGTCTCACCACGCAAGAGAATGTCTGCTGATAGACTGACTGGAAGGTGACTTTCAGTGTCTCCTTTGGAAATGGCATTAGTTCACTAACTTCAAAGGAGGGAGGTGAAGATAACCAGAGAGAGAATTAATCGGCCCACACAAACCACATGCAGGTCCTTTGACTCTCTTAGAGTGAGAGCCCATCAACTCAGTAGCCAGCTGAAGCATTCTCTCCTCATTATCCTTGTTTTTTGGTGTCTACTTTCACCTGTTTTGTTTTTAACTAAACAAGCCTTTTTTTTTCACAAAAGGGATTTCTGTCACTAAAAATAGAAATAACAGCCTTCAAGTTGGCTCATTTCATAGAGGTTCCTGCTGTCAACCTTTATAATTTGAGTTTGATGTGTGTGACACACACACACACACACACACACACACACACACACACACACTCAATACAGTTAAAATTTTCAGAATAGGAATAACAACAATATACTATATTACCAAACCCTTTGTTCACTCAGTGATTTACTAAATGACAAACAAGACTGAACTTTGTCAGTAGAAAAAAAGAGGACTATGTAGAAGGCACACAGGAAAGGTAAGACAGCACTGTCCTGGGGACCTTAGACTCTAGCAGCAGAGGAAGAGTGAGAATAATCGGGAAGATATCAGCAGGTAGAAAGACAGACACAAGGATGAACAGACATATGATGCTAGAGAGTGAAAATGCTGTAGAAAGAAGAAAGCACCTGTGTAGGGAGGAGCTAGGAACACAGTGGGGGAGGGCACACTATTTTGTCCATAAATTTGTTCTTCCCAAATATTTTAGAAACACCAGCATAAGGTTATATGCTTTCCTTATTAAGCAAAGAACGTTTGCCCATTCACTTAAAGGAGGCACTTTGGTATTGGCTGATATAGGATTCAGAGGCACTGTCGAGGTGGTCCTGGGTTCCTATGTCTCTACACAAGGACTGAGCAGAGACACACAGTTGCAACAGCAGCACAGTCAGTTTATTAAGTGACAGAATATTACAGAAGCTGAAAAGATGGCCCAGTCTGTGAAGTCCTTGCTGTTCAAACCTGGCTTTGAACCCTAGAACCCATGTGAGAAGTCTGGCATGGTAGTATACACCTGTTATTGCAGCGCTGGACAGTCAGGTGGGTTCATAGAGCATGCTGGCCAGCCATCAAACAGATTGAGTGAGGTCTCTCTCCAAAAGTAAGATGAAGAATGATTGAGGGAGATATGTAGACTTGACTTTAGACATCTAACATGTACATATGCACATGGATATGTGTGCACACAACAAAGAAAACAAGAAAGAAAAAAAATAGAGAGGTAGTTCACTCTTCCAAGGGAAAGAAGCTGAGAGAAAAGTTTAAGAGCTCAAAATGGCCTGGCTGCAAATGATGGTGGCTTTGATGTCATAACGAAGGCCTTGAGGTCATTTGCATAGTGCATGCCTTCAGATCCTCTGCTGTATGCAATTCTGCACACAACTTCATGCTTGCACGTCTGATTAGAATCTTGCATCTCCACCAGAGAGTTTGCATAAGGCCTTCAAAACCTGTGGAGCCTCTGCTGTCTTGTCCGTCCAACATCTGGGATGGCTGCTGGTGCACACAAACTGGATAGCTACACCTCTTCCTGGGACACAGTGGTGTGACACTAAAGTTCATCTTGCTATCCAGAACAGCCTATCATTTACGATTTTCAAAATGTCGACTCATGGGATGAAGAGTCTCAGACTACGATTGATGGAGTTTATAGACAGTGAAATCATGCATGTGCAGAGGCAGCTACTGTACACAGGTCATGCTCAGAGTTGGTGAGTACTGGACCCAGCTCTAAAGGAGATGGATATCAAGGAGAGAAGTTTCTGGAAGGAGTAAGGGACATATGGCTGGCATGTTGGAAGAACGACAGCTGGATAGTACAGCCACAACAGAATGAATGTCCACATGACATTGGGATCAACCTGTGAGTCACCGCCCCTTTGGGGTTCAAATGACCCTTTCACAGAGGTCACATAAAACCATCCAGACAACACAGATATTTACATTACAATTCATAACAGTGACAAAATTGCAGTTATGAAGTAGCAACGAAAATAATGTTATGGTTGGGGGTCACCATAACACAAGGAACTATATTTAAGGGTCACAGCCTTAGGAAGGTTGAGAAACACTGTGTTTATGGCATAGTGTCTGGCATAGAACCGAGGCTGCAGAGCAATGGGAACATTGCCTTCAAGCAACTGTTGCTCCAGTCTACCTGTCAAAACTATAAGACCTCCTTGAAGCACCTTAGGGACTCTCCTAGGAGGCTGTATTAGAGACCTGTGTTGCTATGACAAAATACCTAAGATGCACAACAAGAGGATAGAAGGTCAGCAGGTGTGATGATAGATGCCTGTAATCCTAGCACTGGGTAGGCTGTGCAAGAGAACTGCTATGAGTTCCAGGCCCTTGTTCTTCCTGACCCCCACAAAAGGAAATTATTTGTTTTGGTTCAAAGTTTCACAGTACCCTATAACTACTAGGGTGGGGTGGAGGAGTGAGAATATGCAGAGGTCATGTGGTCCCCTTCAGGAAATACTCCAGTAACCTTATTTCCTGCCACTAGTGGTAGGCCCCATCTCTTAAAGTTCCAATAGCAACTCTAAATAACAACAAGCTAGGGACCAAATGTTTAACACAAGGTCCCTTGAGGGCCATGCAAGATATGAATGACAGCAGTGGTCCTTGGATCTTGGGGTCTTTGTGACACTGATGTCTGTCTTGAGAACTATTTTGCATTGCACACCACTGTCCCTGACACTTTGATGAGCAGACCATCTTTCAGCTTATTAAACCCATCAAGGTTTTATACTGAAAAGAGAATTTGTAAATGACTGATTATGGGCTGCTTTAGTTTATTCTACTCTGAGCCATTTGCAAATTCATCCACTTAAACATCTCTTTCAAGGGGATCTCTTTCTCAGCTCTTTAGGAAATGGTTCTTGGCTGTGTCTTAGAGTGGCCCAAAGAGCTTTAAAAATGCTACTACCCATGCTTCAGGCCCCATCCTCTGGAGGTAGAGCTGGCGATTTTTCTTATAAGTTGCCCTCTAAGTTCTACCAGGCTACCAGGGATGAGAAACCCCTACCGGACTGACTGGACTGAACATGGCTGCCAACTTCCTGTAAGCTAGTGCCAATAGGTTTTCTATCTATTGGAGTGTTGATGTCTGCTTTTTCAATTTCTATGTCTCTAAAGGCCAGACTTTAAAACTTCCCATCCTGTCTTCTCATCTCAGCTTAATTTATGACTTGTTCACACACTCCAGGTCCAAAACCAGAGCTGGCATGTGGTTCAACTTCTGTCTGTGTTCGACACCCTTCCCGGATGACTGTGTTGAGGACAGCTCTCCAGATATAGATCTAGGGGCTCTGAAAGTGGAACAAGTCCTTTTGTGGCCCCACTCCTGAGGTTTCTCCTCCCCTCTGCCTGGTCCCTCCACTGCTGTCCCTATGTCAGCTGCCATTTTCATTAGAAAGCCTGTGAGGAAATGTAGGTTAAAAATGTGGCTAGACGGAGGGTCCCCAAGTTTCATGTGAGAGCCAATTATGTAAATACCACAAATTAGTACAACGTTAACTTTTCATATTTGTCTTTGCAACAAATATCCATAAAATCAGCATGTGAAAGTACACACATAATCCTTACATCTGTATTTACATGTGTGCATACTTACATGTATGCAATGTATGTATATCAGTGTACCTGTGTATTATCATTACAAATACAATCTGCCTAAAAAAATCAGCCGACCTCTCTTCAGAAGGCTATTTTTTTTTATCCTGGAATTGTTTTGCCATTGGGGTGAAGAATGTAAGATGATTCATGCTATATCAATGACATTCCCATTGACATTATAGATTTTTTTTCCTGTCTGCAAAATAAAAAAGAAAAAGGAACAACTCAGTGTTATCCAAAACTCGAGCATCACCCGTTCTCAACTCTGTCTCCTTCACAGCCCCAGGGCATGTCATTTTGTCTATATTACTGCCACTATTACTACTAGCCCCCCTTTCTTGCTTCTTCCCAGGCAAGCTGCTTTTTCAGACTGTTCCAATAGCCCCATTCCACAGCTCTCTCCTTCAAGTAGCAAAACATAAAGTCTCTAATATAAATAAAATGGTTTGTTTGTTTGACAGTGGGGTCTCCTGTAAGCCAGGCTGACTTGGAACTCACTACACAGCTGATGCTAAACTTGATATAGTTGTCTTCCTTCTGCTACCTCCCAGGTGCTGCAGGATTGGGCCGCCATGCCTGACTTAAGTAGTGTTTTTGTATACCTTCATGACCAGGTATGCAAACATTGTCCTTCCCAGCCACAAAACTCAGAGGCATTGAGTGAGAGTGAAAATTCACCAGACCTCCGCCCGAAGAGGGACAGGGTGACACCCTGGTCAAGCTGGCAGACTCTGCAGTGTCCTCCTTCTCCACTAAATTCTTCTTTGGCACTTTCCTCAGAAATCTCATGATTGTTCTGGAATGCAGAATAGTTTATTTTGAACATGGAATTCTGCCAAGTTTTTCTTTTTTTAATGAGGTTCTTAGCTATGAATCTATTTCTTCTTTAACTACCTTCCAACCCAGTTCACAGGATTATCCCCAGCAGAGCTTAACAGGGAATGTGGTTCCTGCTTTGTGAAGTTGAAAAAACACACAGAATAAAGTCTTAAGAGAAAAGCACCGTTCATTCTGAGATGAGGCAGCTGGCTTTGGTTTGAGTGCCTCTTATTATTGTCCAAATCAGGGTAGGAAGGAGAATGGACTTAATATTTTCCAAGAAAAAAAAGTGTTTGACAAGCTCTTGAATATTTTTCAACTATGTGTTCATTTGTAAAGGGAATTCAGAGTTGATTTATTAAGTAATTATTCAATAATTAATAATTTGCTGTTCATCTGTTTCCTCATTGATAATGGTGGTAGCCAGAAATGAAGCTAACCATAGCTGAAGTAGTATTTCAAAGTTTTCATGTCCCTATATTGCATTATTCCAAAGTGACTGTCACCTTGCAAGCCCTCTGGTGTTTTAACACTGATACCTACTTCATTGGCTTAGCCATATCTTCCCCACTAGAAAACCAATGAAGCATGTTCTCTATAAAGGCAGTGCATGTATTTTCAAAATAATTTATTGTATTTGTTCATTCAAAGAAAGGGGAGTACAGAGACCAGGAGAGAGAGGGTAATAAAAACAGTTGGAAATGGGGGAACCAGGTTTTGGTTACCCAGAAGGTAGAGAATGGCAGCTCCTTACTACAAAGGAAACATGCGTGATCCTGAAAGCTGGGACCAGATCAAGGTGGCTTAGACTGCTATTGTTTTGTCACATGTAAGTGTGTTAAAATAAAGTCTGGGCAGCCTTATGTGAAAGATAAGACCAGTGTCTATGTGTAGTATCCACATGTAGCCAATAAAGAAAATTTCCTTATAAATTAGATGACTGACGAGAAAGAAAGTTGTTCTTGAAAACTTGGAACAAATGTGATCTGTGAAAGCCCGAAGCTTGGCAGCCAAAGTTCTTCGCCGTATACCCAGTAGTATGTACCCTTTGTGGATAACAGAGACACCATAGCAGTTCAGAGAAAGATGGACTGATGTGGATCCATCAAGTGTCGGTGTTAGGAAGGGGACTACAGACATGTATAGTCTGAAAAGTCTTTATTTTCTATTCTTAAAAATGGAAAAATTTTTTTAATTAAAAAAAAAATGAGCTGCCACATACAAGGGTCCTCAATGAGACCATCAGCACCCGACCCCAGGAGCAAGTGTGTAATGTGCCTGGGACCAATAAGTGATGAACATGAGGCACCATAATCCAAGGTTCTGCTTCTAACCAGTGGTTCTCAGAGTGTGCCTCGGGGGGCAGTGGCAGCAGTGCGGCCTGAAAAGTGGTTAGGAATCAGAATAAGAAACTGTTGAGGTGGAACAACACTCTCCTTTCGTGTGAACCGCTCCTAATCATAATAGTATAGAAGCTGTTCTGCATTGAAATGTTGAAACTACACATTGGTTCAGCAATGAAGGTTTGCTAGGCGGAGCTCGTGGAAGCCTGGGGCTAAGCCAGACCTACTTCTTGCAGAAGCTGGCTGTCCTCCTTTGAAAGGCCATGAGCCATGTTTCTCACCCTTCCTAATGCTGCGACAGTTTAATGTAGTTCCTCCTGTTGGTGACCTCCTAACCATAAAATTATTTCATTGCTACTTCATAACTGTAATTTTGCTACTGTTATGAATCATAATGTAAATATCTGATACACAGGATATCTGATATGTGACCCCCTATGGATGTCGTGACCCATAGGTTGAGAACCACTGCAATAAACTCTCTTTGCTTCATTTTCCTACCCTGAAAATAGACATTGAAGTAGCCAATTACACATTCTGTTATATTCCCATTCATCAATGGGGATTGTATCAGCACATGGGCTTGTTGGTATATCCTTAATCATATCCTGACTCTTCCCCAACCTCCACTCACCTGGAGCACAGAAACTGGATGTTCTGACCACCCTACAACTATAGAAAGGAAGATTCTGTGTGCTTTCCTACAGAGATGTGGTCATTATCGTTCATATCATGGAAGAGCCCGAATAACAGACATAGTAATTTTAAAAGGCATTGTTGCTATACTCTTAGTTTAAGGAAATATGGTTCTATCAAATGTGCTTGGAAAATAATTTAAAATTCCCGTTGGTCTCCCTGGGAAGATATCTAAACCATGTACATAGCCTGCAAGAGAGAGAAAGTAAGACAGATGCCAAGAACTCAGACTGTCTGCTCACAGCATGTGTGTTGAGGGAACGCAACCTGCTTGAGATGGAATTTCAGATTCTCACAGAATCTTGGTATCCATCAAGAGCCCTACTAGGCCTCACTTTTTGTAAAACTAATGAAAAAAAAAAAGGACTTTTAGATCAGGCCCCCAAAATGAAAAGATAGATTTTTGGACTCAGCCGCCTTCTATCTTGAGCTGAGCAGAAGGTTGTAAATTCCAAGCGATCTTTTGTCTCACCCCCCCCCCCCACACACACACACCCTACTGTCCTTGCCAGGAAATTACTAACACAACCACCAGCCCCAGGGTCTCCTTGAAGTCTTCCTGAGCAAACACCAGCCCAGACCCAGAGATAGGAAGCTGCCCAGCTCCTTGGACAAACAGTTAGGCCAAAGTTCCTTATCCTCGAAGCAAAATCCTTTCCTTGGGAATTTACACCAATGCCTGAGTCTGCCCCACCCAAACGTATATAACCCAAAGCTTTGCAAAGTTCACTGTAGCCTCTCCCCCTCTCCCTCAGGTGCAGGCCACCCCATGAACCTTGGCGCGTCAGAACAATAAATTCCTCTTGCTTTTTGCATCAATTCGGTGTCTTTTTCTCATTGATGGTCAGCAGGAAGATAGGCAATATCCCCTCGGGGGGATGGGCCTTACATTAATAAATAAATGAACAAACAAACTGATCACATGACCAATTCAGCACAGACACAAAAACTCAACTATCCAAAATCAAGCTTTGCATGCCATGTTTTGCCTGCTAGTTGCTGTTCTGTTTTTTTATTTCTTACATATCTTTCTTTGAAACTGGGTTTCATACTGCAACCTAGACTGTGTCCCTGTCTGGTCTTGAACTACCTGTATAACTCAGTCTGGCTTCAATTTCAAATTGGTCTCCTTGCCTTACCCTCCTGAGTTCTGAGATAACGGGCATGAACCACCAAGGCCAGCCTCATCTTGTCTTTCATCATGACAAGGTATTCTGTTGACCTTCTCTGGGTGAAATATGCTTCCATGTTCTCAAGAATAAAGCAGCCTCAACAGATTTGTTCTTCTCAGGAGCTTGCTCAAAATATCCATATGAAGGAATTATGGATGCCTCAGAGGTTCCCATTTTCATCCTGAAATGTGATCAGAAATAACTGATTGAATTCTAGATAGGGAACCAGGGAGGAGAGGATACATACTCAGGGGGCAGCTCCTGTAACAGAGCCTGAAGTGTAGAAGAGGCCTCCACATTCTCCATAGCCTCTTCTTCTGTAATGCACCACTGCCCTCAGCTGAAATTCCATTTGCTAAATGTGGTCCTAGTGTCTTTAATTCTTGCCTCAGGCTACACCCTTATCTAATTCTTCCTTGCTTCTCTTATCCCACACCCCTCCAAAATCCAAAGTAACAAATCCAGAAGAGGATACCTGATTGTTCAGTGGTGGTCAAGGTTGTGTAGGATGAGGACCATTCTTTTTTTTGTTTGTTTGTTTATTTCTTTTGCTTGATCAAGATACTATTTCCTTATAGTGTACAGATTAAGGAACGCATTAAAGAGTGAATAAACAGTTAAAATGACTAATTGGGTAAGTCTTTCCCAGTAGCAACAGCTTTAAAAGGTTAAGCTATCTAGAATTGAATGGTTTTTAAGCCAAGGAACCTGTAATCCAAGCATTCAGAAGCTAGTGTCTGAGACAAACCTCAATAACATAGTTAGGATAATGTTTTGAAACATTTTTTAAAAGTAATTAATGTTTCCTTTATATTTAACATATTTCAACATACAGCCTACTGTCAGCATTTACTATGGTTTTATTATTATATTCTGATATCATATATAATGACTATCATATATAAGTACAATATCCCATAGATTTTATATACACTCATCCTACCTATCTACAGATATGTCTTAATTTTTCATTATTTTAATGAGTTTAAATAATCTTATGAATTTAAAATGAATAATATTTACATTACTACTTCTAATGCTTTACCTTTTTATATTAATTACATAGAAAGGACCTGTCATAGTAACCACTGTACCCTTGTCATAGCACAACTGGGTAAAGTTGCAGTTTGAGTGGGAGTCAGACTCTGGCCTGGAGTCAAGTTCCTGTGACTTCAAGTTTAGCCTTTCTCTACTAAATTCAATATCTCCTACACAGATTCTAATTTTGTCTTATGAATTTTTAAGTTTCCAAGATTAGAGAATTATAAGATTGGATTTTTTTTTCACGGCCTTGTTGTAATGAGATCAAATATAAATTAGAAGGTGATTGGAAGTGAATCAGGAGCCCAAATTTTTAGCTTCTAGGATGCTACTTAAATTAAAAAGTTAATTATGATGTGAATACGAATGGAAGGTTTATTGCTCATTATTTAAAATATTTACATATTTATAAGAAACTTCATAGAAGGTAACTGAATGTTAATTTTTCTTGAATCTATACTAATCTAATAACTCCATCATATTGTATAATAGGGTTCCTAAGTTTTAAAATGTGCTAAAAATCCATAGAAACATTAAGGAGGGAAATTATACCCCTGAGAGCACTGAATGGTCTTCTGAAAGATTGATAACAGCTGTTTTAGCTAGAATTGGCTAATTAATGTAGTACTTACAGTATTAAAAATTAATCAGTGTAGTAGTGTCACATAGACAACATTTGATAGAGATAATGAATATGTTTTATTATATGACAAAGGGAAACAAAGGAAAAGTCTGGCTTGTGAACACCCTTTTGCGCTCATCCTTACACTGTTGTCCTTGCTGAGCCCCCATTGCGCTGTCTTTGCATGTTGCCTAGCATGGCAGTATACATGCAAACAACACAAAAGGCCTCAAGGGTGAAATGTTAAACACACCACAGGGAACAAGCTTGGAAAACTGGTTCTGCTGCTGATTATGGCTTTAGTTCTCCCCGTTGCCCAAGACCCATTGTCTTCCCTTCATTAGCTGAACTCTGAACTCACCACGACCAAGCGACCCCTGGATCACGTTCCATGTGCACAACCTGAGGAACTGAAGTAGTATTCACGCGACATTCTCCACTTCTTGTTTTACCTTCTTAATTGTTACCCACTTCTTAATTTGTTTTAACACTTCACACAGTAGCCACCACACGGAAACAACCTGTAAGTGTCTATCGGTTCATACATTGATCATGATCATGCGGTACCCACACACTATGGCGTACTGTGTAGCCACAAACAGAACAGAATCCTGTCACTTGTGGTATCTTAGGTGTTTCTGGAGATCATTTCATTAAATGAAGCAAGAGAAGCTCCTCACATGTGTGAATCTAAAGGGGTTGGAACTGACTTCATAGGAGCCAAGTTACCAGTACTGACCAATGGGAACTAGGCTACAGTTCAGCAGGAGCGAGAGTTTGTCATGTGCTGTTGCTTGGCAGGGACCCTACATGTAGCAGTTACGGTCTGTGCATTCCAAGCTAGACTAAAGGAGTCAGAATATATTCACCACGAAGAATTGCTGACTGCCTAAGAGAGATTTAGCCTGACTTGAGCATAACATAGTTTATACCTGTGTAAAAACAGCACCTGATACTCTGCAAATATCTACAGCTTTTATGTTTTTATCTGTCCATTAGATAAAAAGAAAAAATATAATAAAATAGCTAATACATATATCATACCCACATATGATTGTATACCTAACACATGTTCATTCTCAATCATGACAGCTAATAACACCCCCTCTGCCATAATCCTTATCACCATATCATTACCACTATCAGCCACACAATTATCATCACTGTTGTTGTGATTCTGATATCTGAAAGTACACGACTATAGGCACCCGTGTGCATTTTTCCAATAGTTTCTAATGTTCACACTATTGCTCATTCTCTGAGATGAGAGGCATCATCTGTTGACAAACATAGTAATACACAACACAAGCTTCTGCAACTCCTTAGTGCTGCATGCTGCTGAAATAGTTAAGACATAGGAGGATCCAACTTAATATTCTGCATATACCAGACGCTCCATTGGTACCTGGAGGCTTCCTTTTCAGTAACATTTAAATCTCTCACCAGAGACAAATAAGCCATCTAATGAGGATTTGCCCTATAAACCAATAATGAAACCAGAGCAAATAGCAGCTCTGACCAAGACACACAACTCTTAGGTCCTTTGATCTATCCTCTGGGAGGCTTGCTGCAATTTCTCTAGCAAAAAAGTTAATGGAAAATGCCACCTCCCGATAAGGGAATTGGTGAGTTGATGCCATATTAAGGGTTTTGTGGGATGAGTTAAGTGTCACCTAGGTTTCCTGTTTGTATCCTGTACTGAAAAAGATGTTTGTGCATAAGGATACGCATTATGATTGTTAAAAAAAAATTCTTGTTCTCTCCAAGTACAGTGACTCTGTAGTCCCTGCCATCAGTGGGTTAAGGTAGGAGACATGAGACTTCAGAGCTATAAAATGAGACCTTGTCTCAAAAACTAAAATGGAACACACTTCTGTTATCATTCATATAATATTTTTGGTGAAAGAGATTTCTGTTTGTTCCCTGATGAAGGTGGCTTGTATGGGGGGAGGGGTGGGAAACATGAATGGTGCTGGGTTTAGTGGCTGCCACTTGTCGACGGCACTACTTGGGAGGTGATGGCAGGATGATCACTGAACCCAGGAATTCAAGGTCAGTGTGAACAGCATAGTGAGAACCCCACTATAACAAAATTACAACTCTAAATGTTGCATTGTGCTCCTTTATCTTAGAGGAGCAAATGTTTATTTATGCAAGCATGCTTTCATACATTACATTTAAAAAACAGCATTGCCTAGAAAACACCTTCCCCCCCCCACCCTGGTCTTCTGTTGGCTTCTGATCCCTTGCCAGAACGAGCTACGTGGCTAGGTGCAGCCACAGGATGCTCTGTAGGCGCCCAAAGCCATTCCCTGTGGGCTTACTGAGCAGGCTACAGCATAGGAAGTGAGGCTCAGGATCACCTCTCCAGTCTGACCAAGGGCTGCGTTTGGGTATGAAACTAAAACTAAAGCTCCATGCACTGGGAATTCCAATCATTTTAAAAATAAGATTTAAACAAACCTGTGTTGAACTTCCAGTGTTACTGGCCTGCCAGAGTGATGAATTTAGGCTCAGCACTGACTGCCCATGGCTCTACAAAATCCTACAGATTTTTCAGCATCAGTCATTGGAGCCCTTGGGCTATTTCCCTGGGGCTGATTTTCACTAGACTCCACTCACTTCCTAGGACCCACAACGCTAAGGCCCTGAGCCTAGATTCCTATATCAATTCTTGCTGGTGTGGAAGAGTTTTCCCTCTCCTGGGCTGCCCTGGATGCTCGTGATGAATCTTTTCCTGCTAGCAAGGCAGTAGCGGTCTCCCAGTGTTAGTCGTGGCAACTCTATCCTCTCTATCCTGCTGCTTCTAGTGGCATTCCTCTATCTTATCTTCCCACTGCTCTTCATTTGGGACAACAAAGTACAGAAAGAGAAACGCTAGGGCTCTGAGGAGCCTCAGTTTCAGGCTCTTGGATAAACCTCTCCTGAGGTCTTGATTTCTTTCAGATGAGTACAGGAAGAAAACAAGTGTCTTGAAGACCTATCCTACCTGCTTCGAAAGATCAAAACATGGAGAGTTGATGAGTTCACGAGCATGTCTGTGGAGAATTCTTCAGTTGCAAAGCATAAGTAATTTAACTGCTAATAATGGCTAAGTCTGAACTCAAGATCTTGGGCACACCGCCATAAGGAGTGGGTTTGCTTTTTTCCTGAGGACCATCTGCAGCATTTGAGTTTATCTAACCTATGCACCCAAGACTTCCTGCATATGTAGAGAAGTTTCTTTGACTCTGAAAAATAAAATAGAGCAGTTGATTTAAATAACAATTCTCTTTATTATTAAAAAATGAAGACAAACAAACCCTGTTTGTAAGTGTGGTGATGTAGGCCCGTGGTCCCAGCATTCTGGAAGTAATCCCAGAACAGACAGAAAGGACAGAAGTTCAAGGTCACCTTCAGCTACAGCTATAGTAAGCAGCAAGGCAACCTGCTCTAGAGACTGACTCTCAATTAAAAGGTCTCCTTGACTCATAGAAGCATTCAACAAATGAGATTGTTTCAATAAACCATTTGAAGTTACTTTTCTCAATTTATTTCCTTTAAAAAATAAGATAATGTTAGATGATATTCAAATTTAGACTTGACTGCTAAAATTCTTTATGCATATAAAATTGATAGAAACTAATTTAGTACAATGTCCTGGTTAGCCTTCGTTGTCAACTTGACACAGCCTAGAGTCATCTGAGAAGAGAATCCTCAACTAGGTCAGTTTGGTCTGTGGGCATGTCTGTGAAGGGCTGTGTTGATTATGAATTGTTGTAGAAGGACCCAGCCTTCTGTGGGTGGCACCATTTCTCTAAACACAAGCCTGCGAGAGAGTCCGAGAATGAGCCCCAAATCAAGATTCTTCTGCCTCAAGAGCTGCCCTGACTTCCCTCAATGACGATTGTGACCTGCAAGTGTAAGCCAAATACCCTCCCCAGTTCGCTTTTGGTCAAATTGTTTTATCACAATGAGAAAAGAGAGATAAATTAATAAACAAGTATTAAGAAAATTGCTCGTGGGAGTGCAAGCATATACAACCTCTATGGAAATCAGTCTGGCGATATCTTAGAAAACTTGGAATAGCTCCACCTCAAGACCCAGCCATACCACTTCTCGGTATACATCCAAATGACTCCTCACCAAACCACAAGGACATTTCCTCATCTATGTTCATAGCAGCCTTATTTGTAAAAGCTAGAAACTGGAAACAACCCAGATGTCCCTCAACCGAAGAATAGATTTAAAAAACCGTGGTACATTTGCACAATGGAATTCTACTCAGTTATCAGAAACAAGGAATCATGCAATTTGCAGCCAAACGGATGGAACTAGAGAAGCTCATCCTGAGTGAGCTAACCCAGACTCAGAAAGATGCACATGGCATCTATTCACTTATAACTGGATTTTAGACATATAGCACAGGATAACTATCCTACAACCAACAGACCAAATGAAACAGGAACATAGACTTGGTTGCTTGTTAGTGGGACACTTTACTCTAGAGGAACTGCCATGTAGGCCCCCAGTGCAAGAGGAAGCTCTTAGCCCTCATATGACTGCTGAACTGAGCGGGGCTGATATGTAGGGCACCCCACTCTGGAGGAGTAAGATAGGTGAGAGAAGGGGGAGAGGGTGGAAGGGTGGGACCGACTGGGAAGGGTAGAAAGAGGGCACTGTGATGGAGATGTAACTTGAAGTAATAAACATCGTTTTAAAAAAGTCTTTGCTTATAGGCTTGTGTGCTCCCACTCTTGGGGCCTTGAATGGGAATCAACTTGTAGAATTTATTTGATCATCCAGCACAATTTGGTCCTTATAAAGTCATTCCATCCCCTCCCATCTTCTGAAGAAGTTGAAGCCATGTTTGGGCTCTGAAAAAGCACATTTAGAAGGAGTATTCTAAACCTCTGTTGATGGCACATGTCTGAAGATGGTGCTGATTGCACCTAGTAAATTCGGGCTACCACCACTAAAATCATCTCTGTGCTGAGCAATGGCAATCTCCAAGGCCGAGGCTGCTGAAGGACAACCTGCCTCATGGCTTCTGAGTTTCTCACTCCAACTGGGCCACTGGGATCACACGTTTCCTTTTCACTCTCCACGGAGTGCCAGCAACGAGCAACTTTACTGAATGAGAAAAGCACCTTTTTCCTCAGGTTGCTTTCCTGATCCAAGTTCTCGTGAGGGGTTGAGAAGTCTTGTCAAGGTATAGGGAATTTACCTAAGCAAGGTGTTGGACTCCATGGAGGCCAAGAGTCACCTGCTCCTTTATCCAGTGTCGTTGAGGTACACGTCAGGGCGACACAGCTCTTGGTGCAGTGCAGAGAATAATTTGCCAAATAATATGATTTAATAAGGTGGATTCAAATTCTGGGATTGCAAGGGTTCAACATCAGGGACAAGGATGAAAACGTGAAAGAAGATGTACAACGCTTGGTGGAAGACTTGACTACCATCCCCTAGTAGTGACAGAGCGGAGTTTAATTGCTTCTTAGTTATTGGATAAGAGTTGGCACCAGGGCTGGCATGTGGCTCACTGATAGCGCCCAAGCCCTGGGTTCCATCCCTGGCATGGGAAGAACAACAGCAAACAAACTAGTGTTAAAAGGCCTAAGTCAGCCCCTCCTCCTGGTTCCTGACCCTTACGTCAGAGGCAATCAGTAGTGATAACTACTGATAGGATAGTTATCCTGTGCTATATGTCTCAGTTAACTAAAAAGTCACCAGACTTTCATTTAAATTAGAGACAACATGAATCTGAAAGTTGTTAGTTTAGAATTTATCTTAAAATAAATTTATACAACTAGAAATCAGATTTACAGGTGCCCCAACATAGAGATCAGAGCCCTCACCTTTGAAATGTTGCACATCTTTGTACTTGCCTTTATCTTCAGAACTCAATCCCCTAACATTTCCCCCTAGCTCTAGGTGGCTCCTCCTCCTTCTGTTCCTCCTCTTCCTCTTGTGCTAAGGATTGAAACCACTACCTCACAGGTGTTAAACATGTACTGTACCACCGAGCCACATCCCCACCCTGAAGCGCCTTCTAACTGGCCTCTTGCTGAGCTTCTTGTCCTCCCTTCTTTTCTGTTAGTTTTCATTTCCTTTTTGTTACAATGCATAGAAATACTAAACAAAGAAGAAAAAAACAACTTCCTGGTCTTGTAGATTCGCTAGTTGCTGTGGATTGACAGGATAATTAATGTGTAGAACAAAGGGGTCTCAGGAGGACGCCACTCATTCACATCTTCCTTCCTTTCTGCTTTAGATGAGATCAGAATTTTAGTCCAAGTTATTGTGCTTTAGAAGCAGGAGCCTCTTCTCTTCAGCATCAGTTGATTTTGCTCACTCCCTCCATGAACCTAGAGCAAACTAGAGATAGAGGTAGATAGATAAGGATATAGGTTGATAGATAGATATAGAGTGATGGGTATAGATAGATAGATAGATATGATAGAAATATAGAGAGAGATAAAGAAAGATAGATGATACATACATAGAGATATATAGATTTAGATGATAGATAGGTAGATAGATGATAGAGAAAGAGAGAGGTTCTTTCTCTATCATCTATCTACCTATCTCCACAACTACTTTCCATCTATAATCTGCAGAGAATACTAGCTACAATTATAATACTTGACAAGCCCAGGGCCTCTCCCTAAAGCAATAGCAACTCTCACCCGCCATAGTGGTTCTTCACTTAGAACAATTCTAGGTTTTCATCTGCCCAAATCATCCAGCTGTGCAGAAGGAAAGAAGGATCAGCATTCGCCAACTCATACTCAACATAAGCTCTCTGCAGCTGCTCCCTTTGGAAGTCATTCTAAGCTGTGACAGGTAACCTGACACTCAGGAAGAGGCTGAGGCAGGATGGCCACCAGTTGGACGCTAGCCTGGTCACTTAGTGAGATTCTATCTCAAAAAAATAAAAACACATAAGAAACTACAAACAAACAAGCAAAGGATTTTTAAAAGGTAATAAAAGTAAAACCCCTGTGAGAAAAAGCATCAAAAGTTGAAGCCACAGGGCTAGAGAGATGTTTCACTGTTGGGAACATCTGCTACTCTTTTTTTTTTCAACATTTATTAATTTGTTCAAGTTACATCTCAATCATAATCCTCTCCCTCCTCCCCTCCCGGTCCCACCTTCCCACCCTCTTCCCCTTCACTCTCCTATTTGCTTTTTTTTTTTTAATTTAAGGTGTATCTTTCCCCCCAACATCTCCCCCTTTTAGTCCTTATAACAATAAATACAATACAAAACAATATGAATGATTAGGCAAGAATTATGAAAATTATAAGGTATAACATACATTCCCAATGTCCAGTCCATATGTATTTGGCAACTGATAATACTATTCTATTATCTATCTATCGAAATGGTTTTAAAGTTCTATACCTAACTTAGTTTCCATCCTAACTTGCATTACCAACATAAAAACATCTTCTTAGATCTAGAAAATTCTTTTGATTCCTAAACAACTTAAAACTTAACTGTCAGACTATAACTATCTAGTCTTCAACCACATCAGAGACCTGAGAAGAATAAATATATCTGAATAAACAGGAAGTGCTAGAAGGTCTGAGTTCAGTTCCCTGAACCATGATAAGTGGCTCACAACCTCCTGTAACTCCAGCTCCAGGGGATCCAATGCCTTTGGCCTCATTAGAGTACACAATACCTACATGCAGACACACACACACATAATTAAAAATAATAAATATTTTTGTGGGGGGAAGAGGGATTCAATGTAGCCTTGGCTGTCCTATATCTCACTCTGTAGACCAGGCTGGCCTCTAACTCGGAGATCCGACTGCCTTTGCCTTCCAAGTGGTGGGATTAAAGGTTGGCGCCACCATCACCTGGCTATAAAAAAATAAATCTTAAATAAAAATAAAATGAAACCAAGTTTACTGGCTCACACCTGTAAGCCTAGCACTGAAGTCATAGGAAACCAAGGAAAGGGATTGCCTTCAGGCCTGAGCTACACAATGAGACCTCATTCCAAAAAGAAACAAAGTCATAGATAAATACAACTTCTAGGGCTTCCACTAACAGCAATATGTACAACAATTTTAACATTGTAATGATTGGAATAATAAATTATTATACTTTGAATTTTAAAATTAACATGGGAGTACATACTTATAAAATAATTTTTAACCCAGGCGTGGTTTTGTATGCCTTTAATCCCAGCAGAGGCAGAGGCAGGTGGATCTCTGTGAGTTCAAGGGCAGCCTGGTCTACAGAGTGAGTTCTAGGACAGCCAGGGATACACAGAGAAATCCTGTCTTGAAAAAACAAAAACAAAAAAAAAATTAAATATAAAAGGGTGATTTTACAGAGGTTTATCAAGTAACAAATACACAAGTGAAAATAAAAATGCCAATCTGCAGCAGCTCAGTAAACCTGGTCAAACAATAATCATAGTTGGAGGTATATTATTAAATCACCAAATGAAATATTAAAGAGCAACTTATTTCTGCCACCTAAGCCAGCTGTGCACAAATGATTAATTATAGAGGGAGAAAGATCCTGGTTAGCTGGAGAAACAGGATCTACCTTCCGATGCATGTGAATAAACTTAAATGTCGCCACTAGTGGGAGAAACCAGTATCCACCAGAACCTGATATCACAGTGAGAAGGATACATTATCCAGGCTGTGTTCCTGCCAAAAAGTATTTAACCTCCATCAAATCATGTAGCAAAGACCAAGCAAATCTAAATCCAATAGTATTCGGCAAAAGAAGTGGCCTGGGAGCCAGTGGAATGTCAATGTCATAGCCACTACTTTTAGAAAGGCTGGTGGACTCTCCAGGACTAACAGGCAAAAGACACGGCTAGTAAGTACACTAAATGAAGCACAACAAAACAAACTAAGAAACAGGGACAAAGGATGTTGTTGGGACAAGGAAATGTGAGTGTTAGACAAGAAACCCATATTAATGTCCTTTCTCTCAGGTAATACTGTATTTTAGTAATTTAGAAAAGTTGACTTTCAGAGAAAGACATGGAGGCTCAAACCTATAAACCCAACTCTTGGGAGGTTGAGCCAAGAGGATGGAAAGTTCAAATCCAGTTTGGTCACCATGGCGAATTCTCTCAAGAAAATGGCAAAGCTCAGACTAACACCTGTTAAAGCTAGCAACTGAAGATTTCACTTTTTGCCAGTTTAGTACAGGGAAACACACACTCACAAGCACACGCAGACACACACGTGTACACACACACAAGATTGTACAGTCTTTATTCCTAGATTAAAAACGTTGATGATCGCAGTAAGTTTAGAGAATAAATACAATTAATAAGCGAATTCTACTGTAAATAGAATTTATTAACAAGGTAAAAGGCTTTTTCTTACATCTGTTCCTTCTAACTCCCCCAGTCCCACAGCCTACATTATTCATAGTTTATTTTAAAGTGCCGTGAAAAGAGACAAAAGATTTTGATCTAATTCTGCCCCCCCCACCCACCCTTCTTCAGTGTCATGTGTGTCAGAAGGTGATGTGGCCTTAGGCTGAGTTCTCCTAGACACAGAACAGCCCTCACAGGGATTTGCCCAAAGGTGCATTTTAATGAGCTCTGCCTACTTTTTTCTCTCTTTCCTTTCTGGAGAATATAGTTGGGGTGGTAATGGAATGTAAATGAGTTCTGAGCATAGACTAATTAGAGAGGGCCCCTGGAGAGTAGCCAGATGTTGATTGTAAAAGGAAATAAAATAGTAAGTCACAGCAACAAGTCAAATCCTTTCAAAGCTGATCTCTAGGCACCATTCCTTGCAGGGGATATAAGTAAGTAAACACCCAGGAAGCAGTGAAGACCTTCATGTAAAGAAAGGACCAAGCCGACCAGTTACCACTTGGGGGGGGGGGTCGTCCCCTGGAATTCGTGACCAAACCAAAGTCTGATATCCCCCCCAACACACACTTTAAGTGCTATCTCCATTTGAATTTTGACTCAAATTCATGACTTAATAATCATCAAAAGTAAACGCAAAGCTGGTTTTCCTGGCTTTCCAGGGCAGTGTACTTTCTCTCAGTTTAATTCTCTCCAGTACTTTCTTCCTGTCTTTCTCTTGTCTGTTTCCCTACTAACCGAAATAATTAAGGATTTGCTGTATTTGGCTTGGACCCAATCCTCTTGAAAATCTCTTCCATTGCTAAGACCTCAGACATGAAAAAAATAGAGGTATGTGAAATAAAGAAAAGGAGATCGATTGATGTTCATCTATGATCAAAAAGGCTCATCTAAGGAGAGCGTTTTAACTCTTCCCATGCCAGGGGCCCCTAGAGAATCCTGTCAATGCAGTGGCTCTTTCCTATTAGGTGCCTAAGTTAAAATACAAATTTTTATGAGGGATACCAATAAGGTTGAAATAAAGTTACCAAAATATGTTTCAGAAACAAACTTCTGATGTGTAAATGTGATCTTGCAATACATACTTCTGAAATAACAAGGTGGGATCATTCCCATAGTTCCAAAGCAGCAATGGCATCTTGAGAGCTCTTGACAATGGCTCTCATTATATTATGTTTTTGCTTTTATTTATTTTTCTTTTTTCTCTTCTTTTTGAATACAGGAGTCTCACTATATAGCACAGGCTGACTTCGTTCTCTCAATCCTCCTGCCTCAGCCTTATGAGTATTGGGATTGTAGGCATGTACTATCATGCCCAGCTCATTTAAAAAATTTAAGTCATCTTTATTCATTTATATTACAGACACAGTCCTCCACCAAAATTTTTCTTTCAATGTGTCTATAGCTGAAAAGAATCATGTATCTCTCTCCATTGGGTGTATTACCATGCTGTAAGTTCTAGAAGGAAGCTCATAAATAGAAACAGTTTCAAACATATGAAGGTTACAATTGCAGATAGGCACTAATGGGCACAAAGTTACCCTGTATACATAAACATGTTTAACAGGATGTGTGCATGTTGACTTCTGGTAATCAAATGGATTTCTGTGAATTTTAACTCAGTTCTGAATCTTCCACCATATCCAAGTCTTCCAGCCTGGAGGACGCATTCTCTTTTCGAACACACTCCTCCTAGCTTTATCACGTTTCCCGGGTTCTGCTATTTCTTTTAGTTACTCAGTTGATTACAGGTTCTTTAGATCCTCTGTTGTGATCATTTAATTAATTACTTAAATGATTGATTTATCTTGATCCATTATAAGGTCTCCAGAAGTTTATTGAAAACCAACTTTTCATGGCAGTGTCTGAAGGACAAGAATGAGAGAGCTAGGTTGGGATACAGTTCAGTGGTAGAGCCCTTTCCTTGTCTGCCATGTGGAAGACCTGCGTTCAGTTCTCAGTTCTTACAAAAAAACAAATATGGACTCTTATTACTTCTTGCTTCCTGCTTTATAGCTTTCAAATATCCCACTATTAATTGATTGATTGATTTTTGTCTCCAGTGTTTTCTTGTCATTCTTGTTTTTATTTTTATCTTGTTACATATTAGTCTCTCTCTGTCCCTCTCTTTGTCTCTCTCTCTCTCTCTCTCTCTCTCTCTCTCTCTCTCTCTGTGTGTGTGTGTGTGTGTGTGTGTGTGTGTGTGTGTGTGTGTGCATCTGGCTGTTTGTTTTTATTTTATTTTGCTTTGAGAGAAGGTCCTGCTGTTTAGCCAAGGCTGATCTTGAGCTAGTGACTCTGCCCCTGCCCCTGCCCCTGCCTCTGCCTCTGCCTTGCAGGGACAATCAATTTGCCACCACACCCCCACTGGCTCATTCATTTCCTGAAGCTGGGATCTTTAAACAAGTCTAGTCTCTTTGCCGAGTACTTCAAGTAGAAATGCTTGGTAAGCTACTGCTCTGTGAAAAAAACTTCATTCAAAACTTGCACCCAAGAAGTCTGTTTTAATTCTGCCTGTGATGGTAATTCTACTTGGATGAGACACACTATAAAGCCAAATCATATACCCAGTATTAAAATGTAATCTATGAACACATGTGGATGGGACATTGGGCTGATTATCTGGACATCACGCAAACTGTGTAGAATCAGAACCCACAATAAAGAAATAAATGTGTAATATTTAATGTCCCATGTTCTATTTATTCTGTCAGAGTCTCCAATCTTGCTAGGTCTAGTATGTCTATTTTAGGCTCATTGCAAGAACCAATTCCACAGTCAAAAGTCAGGATCACGTATCAATTTGAAAATTCTCAGTTTGAAAACATAAACAACACAAAGCTCAGTAGTAGAAGTTATTCCAAGCACATGCTATGTCATGTGGGTTGGTGTCTGTAGCCCTACAATATTTGTCCTTATCTAGGGTATTTGGGGGTAAGAAATTATTTCTCTTGAGGCTGGTGAGATGGCTCAGCAGATAAAGGCCCTGGCTTGCAAAGCCTGAAGGCCTGATTTCAATCTCTGGAACCCACATGGTAGAAAGGAAAACTGATACCTGCAAGTTCTCCTTTGACCTCCATACACACCATGGTATGTCTGAACATGTGCATGTGCACGCACACATGCACACACACACACAAATAAATAAATACATACATACATAAACATTATTTAAGCAAGGATATTATTTTCCTTTATAACTGATGGTCTTTTAATGTTTCGTTTGTTTCTTTTCCTTTATTATTATATATTAACATTACAAAATGTTGGGTTCCATGATGACTTTTTTTTTTGCATGTAATGACTTTTGATTTTACTCATGTTCTAAGAGTCTCTGTGCTTCTGTGCCCATCCCTCTAGTCCTCCTCTCTCTCTTCTTCCTCCTCCACATTCTTCTCCCTCCTCTTGCGCTACTCTTTAAAGATCCTTGCATGCATGTGCGGTCTTTGGCACTTGTACAGGAGTTACTTTGAGATATGAAATAGGTGTGGCCATCTGCATCACACACTTTCATCGTTCTCCAGAACTGTGGGCTGCTGTCCTTAAGGAGCTCCTTGGCTAAAGCTCTGTGATATGGTCCACTGCAAATGTGATACTGAGACAATGTAACAGGTACAGATACATCTTTACTTGCTAGAATGCAATACCTTTATAATTGTACTGGAGATAACACCACAAACCATTAATGCTTTTCAAATGTCATTTATTGGTAGTTGTACTAAAATCGGTGCTTTTAAAGAATTAAACTTCACCATTAACATTTCAGTTACAAGTGATTGCATCTTCAGGTCAGGATTGGAACAAGCCATTTTTTGGTTTTCTTTCCTTAGATGGGAATTGTAACATAACCCCGTTTTCACATGCTAAGGTTATGGGTTCAATATCTGTATCATCTTGAGAGTAATGTGCAGTTTCCATGTTGTCCAGACACTTGTTTTTGGTGAGAATTCATGGCAGACTGACTTTGGGAAGTTCAAGCAACACTATAGTCTATCGTTCATGAATTTACAATGTCTGTTTTCTCTCCATTGACCATGACCAATAAGGCTCGATATTATTAAAGGTATAGACTTGGCAACTTCCCCTTGCTTCACAATTGTGAACAGCCCTGATATTAAGAAGGGTAAAGGCTTTCAATGCAGAGACTTTGTAGAAAATGCAGCAGACCACCTTAGAAACCTGTGCTTTTTTTTTGTAAAATGTGGCAGACCACTCACCATACATACTCCTTATACTTGCATTGTGAAGAGTAGTGTATGTGACATCATCTTGGTCTCAAAACAATGAAAAGCATTTTAAAATTATTTAATATTTGTACATGCATATAATATGTTTGGATTCAGTCTGCCTTCCCCTACAGTTCCTTTTCCCTCCTCTCCAAATCCTCCCTTATCCTGCACCCACTTTACCTCTCAACTTCAACTTCTCTCTCTCTTCCTCTCTACTACATCTCTTTTCTCTCTCTCTATCCTTCTCAACTTCATTTCCCCTCTCCCTGCCACTCTAGTTTGGTACCCACCAAATCCATTTAGATTTTTCTATATGCACATGGTTGTGGGACCCTTTACTGGAGCATGGGTAATAGTGTCTCAGGGACTGCACCCCTGGAGAAAAGTAACTCCCTCTCTCATCAGCCACCAATTGTCAATAACCCTCTTAGCTAGGGGTGGGACTTGAGAGTTCTCCCTCATCTGTGCTGGGACTGGCTGGCTTGATCTTGTGTGTGTCTTGTAAATACAGTCCCTGATTTAGTGAGTTCATGTGTACAGCTATCATATCCAACAATGTTGTTTCCCTGCAGAAACCTACTCCCTCTGGCTCTGACAATCTTTCTTCTCCCTCTTTTGTGGGAAATAGAAACAACCCAGATATTAAAAATAAGTAAATAAAATAAAAATTTAGACAGGAACTCGATATGCAGCTCTAGCCCTTGAACTCAGAGATCCACCTGATTCCGCCTCCCAAATCTGGGATTGAAGGTATGAAAATTCTTAATGCTGCCCATACAAAAGATTCTGATAAAATTTATCTGCTTTATTGCTTGTGTTCATTAGTGAAGCTAATGCTGGCTTTAACTAGAGATTAATGAAAATAAAAATGCCAAAATCCATGTTCATTGATCAGCCATGAATTCTATCTATAGATCAGTGAAAAAAACACCAGGATTTCCAAATGAGAGGAAGAATTCTGACTCATTTGCATGCCCAGCAGAGGCCTCTTGGCACAACAGAAGGAATGGCTTGGTGTGCAGCCATCTACAATTGCACCATTGCTACACAGCCTTCGTCTGTGTTTTAAGTTTGATGGGGGATGCTTTAGTGTTTGTTGGATGATTTTGAAATGTGTGCATTGTTTGTCAGTGAGCCTGAAACTGCTGTGATCCTGAGTAATTTACTCCTGCTCTGTCTAGCTTCTACTACCAGATAAATGGGACTTCACGTGTGAATAGAATCAAAATGTCTACCTTCAGCCGCTGTCTACCACCTCTGTTTGTTTTGGAATAGACAACATTTAACCCTCTCTTACCTTGACTTTCCAAACACTCATTTCTTCTGGACCTGGCTTGAATGATCCCCCTGAATATTCTCATTGACTTCACATTCTACCATCTAGAAAAATGAGCATTTCTTTTACATCAGACTTTGGGTATTTTTCTCTTCATCTTTTCTACCTTTGCAACCATGTCGAGTCCCATTTCACCTTCTGTTCCGAGTCCCTTCTTACCTAAGCTGACCTAATCCCCATCTTTCCAGTCATCCAGACACTTTCCAGGCTTTATTAGTTTAATAAAAGTGCATAATATAAAACTTATCATCTTACCACTTAGAAGTGTATGATTCAGCAAGGTAATGCAGTAAATTAGAAACACTATGCTCGGTAAACAATATTTCTCTTTTTCCCTTCTGTATAGTTGCTCAGATTTTAATGAATGAAAACTACAGATTCTTTGGACACCTTGTGTACAGTATGTTAGGTACTGGGGATGCAAACCTGGACCAGTGGAGCATGTTCCTTGTTTCCTACACACACACAGATGCATACACTCGCACACACACAGACATGGATACACACACCACACACACAAGAGATACAGATGTACACACACCACACACAGACACATAGACATGGATGCACACACACACACACACACACACACACACACACACACACCACAGACATAGGCAAACGCTGACAGATGAATGCACACACACACTCACAATATACGACACAGCCACACACACATGAATCACACACACACACACACACACACACACACACACACACAGAGAGAGAAACTAGGAAAATGATCTTCGACGTGGGATTTTTGAGAGTGATGTATAGGATGGCAGGGGAAGACAAGTCACCATGGGGACTGATGATAAGGAAATGTCACCCACATTGTGGACATTGGAAAGCCTATAGAGAAATGGTGTTTAAGTTGCAAATTAGAAGGAATATGTCCGGTATAAGAACTGGGACTTGGGATGCACTTTCTATGTCACAGTCCAAAGAGAAGACCCAGGGAGGAAGAAAAGGTGCAACTGTAGTAGGAAACCTCAGACAAGGTATTTGAGTCCCGTGGAGCTGCAGAGAGATAGGCAGAGTGGAAACATGTGCCATCCTCGATATGGTTGGGGAATGGCAGCACCCTATGGCCAGTGGGGAACCCCTAAGAAGGAAGTTTAAATTGGGAAAAGCCCTTGAATTCACTCTTTCAAAAGATTAGTCCAATTGTGGAAAAAAATGATTTGGAAAAGGGCACAAGTCCCTGTAAGGAGACCATTGGTGGTGACTATAGAGCTAGCTCAGGGACAGGATACTTCTAAAAGGCCTGCTGCATGCCTCTTATTCCCATTTACTTAATTCAGACTTCCTGCTTTTCTGGCCAGAAGGGTTTCAGCCTCCTCTACCCTCTTCTAGCCACTGTCTAATTCCTCTTGTCTCCTCCCTGCAAGTCACATGCGGGTGTGCTGCCAGAGTTAGCCCTCGGAAACTATTGATTGTAAATGCACCAAAACTGTGTCCATATCCTTCCTCTCTGCTCACAGCCACCATGGTATCGGCTCTATGGATGTTTCTGGTCTCCTCCAACTCACACGTTGCTATCACCCTCTCCTACTGCACTTGTTCCTTAGCTCATGAACTCACAAGTGTCCAGATACACAGGCATTTCCCTAGACCCTGAGTGTCTTTGTCTTCTGGCTTACTCTCCAAAGCTCCTGTGTCTCAGATTCATGTCAGGTCCACCTCCTCCAATTCCATGTGTCCCGAACCAGAACTAGTGTTTTCCTCTCTACCCATGTTCCTGTCACTTCTTCCTCAAGTCTTATCTCTCACTGCAGTATGCTACTCAAGTCAGAGTGTCTGGGACAGGCTTGCCACTAGATTGTAAGTTCCTGAGGGACAAGGAGAACTTCCACTGTCACTTCTGTGTTATATGTTGTGACTCGATTGTCTGTTCTTATTAGGGAATCAACATTAGTGAGTTTGTAGGTACAAGTGGAGTGATTACACTCCAACACTGAGAATGTCTTGAGCCATGCACCCAAACCTCAGTCTAGCTCTGATATTCTAGATTTATCCATTATACAAGAGTATTTTTAGCAATATTTTTTTAAATTTCTGAATCTGGCTAAATGGAATCTCAAAAGATTTTATTTTTTATTTTATTAAGAAATGCTAAAGTGTGTGATCAAAGCTAAAAATCATTTGATAATTATTTGTTGAGTTCTGATTGTGTAGCTAAGGTGTGTGTGTGTGTGCGCGTGCGCATGTGTATGTGTGCGTACATAGCACTAAGAGTCAAACCCATGACCTCATGCATGATAAGTATATGATCTCCCACTGAGCTCCACTCCAGCCCTGAGCTGTGCACCTGTCTGTGAGCATTCAATTGTGAATAAAACAGAGCATCGAGGTGGGAAATTTTAACATGTGATTTCATGAGGTTGGAGATTTCTCCATTTACAGAAGAATATATCTTTAGTAAACTTAAAACAAGTTATTCATCCTTTCATTAAGAATCTATGTGTCTGCAATAACATTTGATGCAAGTGGGGACCATGAATTTGAAGAAGAAATGGGAGTATACGGGAAGGTTTGAAGGGAAGAGAGGGAAAGGAGAAATGTAGCAGTTAAAACGCAATCTCAAAAAGAAACAACAGAAGATTGTGTGTCACTTAAGTCTTTTTTTTTAATGTGTTTTTTTTTAAATACTTTATTTTTTTTCTTCAAGTTACATCTCAGTAACAAACCCCTCCCTATTCCCCCTTCCTAACCTGCCCTTCCACCCTCTTCCCCCCCAGAAGTTTCCCCTTTCAGTCCAACAGCTGGTTCCTTCTATTATAACAGTAAGTATTATACAAAACAATAGATATAAATATGCCACATTTATGAGAGTAAATTGGCCCAGTATACCTTCCCAATGTCCAGTTTATACATATTTGGCCCCTGACTTTAACATTATACTATCTAACCAACTCCATGAGTTTAAAGGTCTATATGTGACTCAACATTCATACTATCTTGCAACACACTTTTAAGAGTATCTTCTTAGATCAATAACACCCTCTTGATTCCTAAACAGTTCAAAATTTAACTATGAGACTCTAGCTGTCTATTCTTCAACCACCTCAGAGACCTGAGAGGGATAAATATATTTGCTTATATAGGAAGTGCAGGGCCTGCAGCTTCCAAAAGTAAGAAAGAACATACCAATGACTGCCTGGACAGTTCCCATTTTCTCTCCATACATTCCAGCATCAATCTTCAGCCTTTGGGTCCTGTTTCTCTGACAGACATTTGTTGTAGAGCAGGGATTATGAAGAACTTACCTACCCTGTCTTGGCAGAGTTAGGCTGTCGACTTCCCTGCTACCAAGTTTTGTCCTTTTTGGACAGCAGTCTGTCTGCAGTTGGTGCAAGGGGTTTTTTCATGCCAAGAGAAAGGCTTGCCACTAATTCAACCATCTTACAGTGGAGGTTCTTCGATGCTTATCTTCTACTTGGAGTAGAATAGGGGGTGCTGTCAGGCGCTGATATGTCTCCATATCAAAAAAAAATCTTGATTTAAAATAACATCTTTGAATGCCATATTCTGCAGATCTCTTGGGGTTTTTGAAGATGCCCTATCCATCTCTTGTATTTAGATAAGCAAATGTTGCTTGTCTCTTAGCAACTTGATTACTGGGTAGTTTAGAGAATATCTGTGATAGACTGTCATAGTAGCTAACAAAGTGACATGTTTGCATGACTAGGAGTTTGTTTTAACTATCCTAGACCGTTTTAGACGGTTGGTATCAAGAGGTCAGAGCTTCACATTTTATTTTTAAGTATCTCTAGGTATGATACCATTGGGAAGCGTTACCTTTAAATTTGTATCAATATACAAAGATCTATTCAATTGTGGTTAAATATACTCTTAATTATGTATCAATATACCAAGATCAATGCCTATGTAGCCCAATATAATCTTAATATTACGTCCATATGCAAGGGTCAATACCATTGTGGCCAACTATAATCTTAATTTTGTATCAATATACAAAGATCAATACCGATGTAATCCAATACAATCTTATTTTTGCACAATAAACAATGGTCAATACCACTTTAGCCAAATAAACTACTAATTTTGTATCAATATACAAAGGTATAAGGGCATATTCAATAATCTGCCCCTTCTTCTTGGACCTTCCTGTGCTATGTCTATATCTCATTTTTCTCAAGCCCATGTACTCCTACATAGGAGAGGAAGAAGGATACAGAAAAGGAAAAGTAGGAATTCCCTGGGGCTAACCTCCAAAACCCATTAAGACAGGACCATTTATCAGCTTGTAGTCTCTTCCCCTACATAACAGAGTTTTCAGTTATCCTTCAAATAACCAAAAAGAAGGGCGGAGAAACACCCTCCCCACCCTCTGGGCATGGGACGTCGCTCTCTTAAAGTGACTTCCTGCTGATTTGGTTCGTAGTAGACCTGTTTGGGGCCCGAACCCAAATGGGAAAAATGATTAAAAATGTTAGTACACTCCTTTTATGTTCAGTCCTTCTGTTCTCAGCTGTTTAGATGACCTAAGGGGTTTGTAGGCAGAAGCTGATCTTGCAGGCTTCACTGAGGTTCCGGCCGGGGCATTGTGTAGAGCTGAACGGTCCCAGTGACACTGGATTGCAGTGGTGGTTGCAGGCCCCCCGATGGAGACAGCTATTGAGGAAGTCTGCCAGGCAGAATCAACTGGGTCACTCGTCCTCCTTGGTGCCTGATTCTGCTCTCTGTTGAGGATTCCGCTGTCCAGCTATCCCCGGACTCCCCTAATGGATGCTTCCATTCTCCTGGAACGAAAAGAACAGAGCCCTGCCCCAATCCCAACCCTAGGACAATTGCCCTCTTTTTTTTGGGGGGGTGGATGGGGGGGCTAGGTAGTACTTCTCCTGAAGCTAATTTGGCCTTCTGACAACATACAAAGCGTTATCTTTCAATCCGGGTTAAAGAAGAAATCATTCTGTCACCTTGGAGCTAAACCAGCTCTGGTGTATATATTTTGAGATCCCAAAGGACAATCTGCCTGTATCGAGAAGGCCTTTTGTAAGTAGCCTCCAAACCTAGGTCCCTCCAAATCCCATGTGTGTGTCTCTGAACTCTAATTATTGGGATCAGGGACCTGTGTTTCCCATCTGAAGGGATCAAAGATGTGTTCCACCACTCCTGGATCGAAGTCTTTCTCTATTTAGAGTTTGCCCTGCATCAGGCTGACCCTGAGCTCTGAGATCTGCCCGTTTCTGTCTCCAGTGTGCTGGGAGCTGGGACCAAGGGTGTACGCTTCTTGAATGGTGGGACCAAGAGTATGCACCCTCACCACCCCGCTCCGTATGACTCCAGAATACATAAGACCACCAACTCTACGGTGCTCCCCCCCGCCCCCTCTCCGCTGAAGTCAAAGGCATGGGCCAATACCACAATTCTCTTGTATTTTACCTTAGCTCCACGTCTTCTGTACACCTGGAAGTCTGCAAAACCAGGCCGAATGGCTGTATCCTCTGTTCCATTCACAGTGTTTCAGCCCTGCCCCTGCCTTTTTTTTTAGTTAATAAATTTATTTGTTTGTTGCTTCAGGTTACATCCTTATCATATTGTCCTCTTTTCCCACTTCCCAGCCCCACCCTCCCATGCTCTACCCCCTGACCCTTCCGTCTTGTTCCTCTGGGGTGGAGTGTCCCTGCCTAACAGTCTCTCACCACAGATCAGGAGTCATATGAGGGCCAAGAGCCTCTTCATTCACAGGGGGCCTACGAGGCAGTACTGCCAGTGAATGGTGTCTCATTGCTACTGGGGGAATACTAAAAAAAAGACCAACAAACACACCAACCCACAAAAACAAAGAATATCAACAAAAAAAAGAGAGGAAAAAGAGAAGGGAAAAGGAAAAAGAAAAAAGAAAAAAAGAAGGAAAAAGAAAAAGATAAAAAAAAAATTATGTCCTTGTTCCTTTTGATGTGTTGGTTGTAGTACA
>CAJQZJ010000077.1:357114-370248 GCA_907164525.1 Lophiomys imhausi
AGTGTGGAATCAGAGAGAGAGAGAGAGAGAGAGAGATGGCAAACACTTAGAGTTTCACCCGTCTGCTCACCCATTGAAGAACATCTTCCCTGGTGTTCAGGTGGTCAGGAAGTCAGGGTCCACTTCAGCTTTAGTAAAGATCTGAAACAAATGCCCCCACCAACATCCCATTCTTAAGAATTCTATAATCTTATCTTTTTACTTTTCTGTTGGTTCATCAGTCACTATCTGGTATAGTTTTTATCTGATAATATTTTTGACATATTAGATCTTGGAAAAGTGCCATTTTTATTAGAAAATAATCTCCAACCTCAGTCTATATTTGCTGAGATTAAAATCAAAACAAACCAGGTTTGGTGGCACATGTCTATAACCCCAATATGCAGGAGGGTGGAGGACTTGAGGCCAGCCCATGCTCCATAGCACAGGTAGGGTATACCATCATGATGCCCTGACTCATTCGGCTGTACCCATGGTGGACTGCTATCTGCAGGGTCTGCCTGGTAGCCCACCCATTCCTCCTTTGCAGTAGTAATATTCCAACTGACTCTTACTGTGGCTTAGCTGATGGCCAAGTGTCTTTGCTTCATCTAACTTGTAAAGCTTTTCTTTGCCATGTTTGTTTCACAACCACCCTATTCTTTATTCAAAAGTGATACTGATGTTTTCTATTACAATTATATTTCATATTAACCCATAAAGCTCCCATCAAGCAGCAGCATCTGTGGGTCTGTGGACTCCAGTACCCCTTGTTCCCAGTCTCTAAGTCCCTCTCCCTTTTACGTCTGTCCCCACTGCCCTCAGAGGTCCCCGCTCCTTCTTTAAGTCTTGCAATGTAGAAATTTGTGATGTCTCTTCACTCCTCATATCCATGGTCAGGATCCACTTTGTAATAAAGAGCTATTTCTAGAACACAGAAAAATCCTATTTTTTAGTGGTGTTGGAGGATATATATTTATTATCTCATATTTAAAGTATTTTGACTGGTATATATTTGTACATATTTATGAGACACGCTATGATGCATGGATTTATATATATGTAGTAATGAATAGCTCAGAGCAGTTAGCATATCCATTTCTCCTGTCATTTCCTGATAGCAAATATATCCAAATTCTTCTGGCTATATTGAGGTATATAGAACATTAGTGTTAATTATATTCACCCCATGAGACACAGAACAATAGCATTCATTCCTCTTGCCAAACAATGGAATCTATTGGAATAGGAATAGGAATACCTATTGGTCCCTCTGGTCCCCTTGTCCCCTACTCCACCAACACTATTCTCCCTTGAGTCTCTGGTAACCACTGTTTGTATCCTCAACTTCTATGAGGTTTGGCTTTTTAGATTCCACTTATGAGTGAGACCATCAATGTCCTTATTTCTGTTCCCGACTTGTTTCACTGAACACAGTGCCCTTCAGGTCTATCTGCATTGTTTTTGTGACAATCTCTCAAACACTTAGGATCATTAGAAAGTAGTGGAATCTTTGAGATGTGGGGGCCTTGTGGGAAGTCCTTAGGTCACTGAGGGTGTGCCCCCAACTCTCAATTGGATTGTGGGAAGCTGATTTTTTTTTCTTTACTTCTGACTCGTGGCTCATGTGGTGAATGGCTTCTTCAGACATGGCTCCCACACTAAGGTGCAGCCTCACCTGGAGCCCAAAATTATGGAGCCATTGTTCACAGAAGCTTCAAAAGCAAAAGCCATATAAATAAATAAACCTGTGTTTGCCTTTATAGTCTGTTATAATATGAAAAACAACTAATATAACCACAGCCTTTTCACTATGGTATATGCTACTGACTTCAGGGATCCATGGGGGGACCTTCAGCATACCACAGCTATAGGGTTTGGCATTTGATATATTTGATAGACTTAGCAGTTTAATAGCTGTGGTCACATTGAACAAATTCCATAACTCCCATGATTCTTATGTCCTCATCTATAAAATATATATGATAATGTCTGCCTCATAGGACTTTGTGAATTTGATTTAATACTTACGAAACGGGGCTCACGAAGGCACAGCTTCTGTTTTTCACTTGCAAGACCTTTAATTTAGGACACCCGACTCTGAATTATTGTAAAATAGGAATGATATTCGTCCGCCCACAAAGACTATAGCCTCTGTGAGAAGAAGCGAGCAAGATCTTATCCAGAATATGCATTTAGGCTTGCTCTTCAGGCTTAGGTGAAGAAAGAAGAAGGACAAATGTGCTTTGTCCTCCAATGATCCCCAGTTCCCACTCCTTATGTGCCAGTTTATAACTATGACTGCCCAGAATAAAACATGGGGGCTTTGAAAATGGATGGATGTGCTCCCCCACCACCCCCTGCGCCCTCTGAGAGCTTTTATGTTATAACATTTAGAAACAGTCCAAGCCTAAAAATGGCCAGAGGAGTCCACTGGGCAGCCAAGACTGAAAATTGCTAATGGAAAATGTGCCAGTGTAATAAACATAGTTTGAGTTTCATGTTTTAAGACAGCCTCAGGTTAGTCCCTTCTCCACCTGGCTGGTCAGCCTGATTTTGCCCACTTCAGTTTAATCCTGTATGTTGCAATTGTTCTCTCAGTGACTACACAGCAGCTTATGTTTGAGTAACCCATGGATTCCTGGACTCTGGAGCCTGGGTGGTATTTAATCCTGTGTCTTGATTGCTTAGCATATGGCCAAGAACTGAGCAGGGAGCTGTGGGCTGGTGTCCAACCATAAATGACTCCTGAGAACTACCTGCCATCTCCACACTAAACACAATTTCAGCAGAGGTCCTGGTGCAGCATAGGTCCTGTCAGCATAAGCCAGCATAGCCTCAGGGGAAGGGCACACCTTGTCAAAATCGCACCTTTCCCCAGCTCCACATCATCAACACTGAGCAAATGCTCATGTCAACATACTCCCATTTTAAAAATGTGACAACAAACCATTCTGACTATCTCTTCACTGAGCAGAATGTTTACTGAGGAACTCTGCTGCTTGCTGGAAATACAAAAATCAAATACAGAGTAGTAAAACTTGAAATACAGCAAGGGAGATGACCCAAACCACCTGTGAACACTCAGGAAGGGAGATACAGCCACTTAGAAGGCCTGCCTCTGCCTTTTGTGGCTCAGCAGTTCTCAGGCCCCTGTAGATTCTGTCCTCCCCCAGTCTATCCTTTCTCCATGCTTTCTACTGCCTTTCCACACTCCTCTCTCCCCATCTGTTGACAAATTATGACTATGCTCTTGCTTGCATTCCAGTATATTTCCAAGGGAGATCATTATTCTTATACAAATGCATAAATAACATTCTCGGCAGGTGTTTAATCTGTGTAATTTCTCCCAAAGCCAGTAATGTAAGTGTCAATAAATCATGGCTCCAAAAGCATTCTTCCTAATTCTCCTGATCAAGTGAAGACTAAGCTTGTCTTATCTGAGCCTCCAGGCTTTGTTTGGTTGTTTGTTTTCTCTTTTCCCTTCTATATATTTCCTATCTCACAGTATCTTCCCTTTCAGTTCTTCCTTCCTTCCTTCCTCCCTCCCTCCCTTCCTTCTTTTCTTTCTGTTATTGTTTTGTTTGTCATTTTTCCTTGATGTTTTGAGTTGATACCAAGTCTTACTAGATATCTATAGGAGACCTCAAATTTGCAGCAATCCCCCTGCCTCTAATGGCTGAGTTAAAGGATTATGGGTGTGCACCCACATCTGTGGCTTAGTGATTTCTTTTAGAAAGGACAATTGGACATTTGCTCATTATATTCCAATAGCCCCTTGCTATAAAATATCTGAAAAACTACAGCAAAAATTTTTTAAAAGGCAAATCATCTCACTGTGGCTATTAAAAAATGGACAGTTAATATTTTATACATAATTTAAATACACAAATGCATGCATGAATGCACACATATAGACACACAGACTAATTACACAGGAGACAACTAGATGCTCCTCTGGCACCTAGACTCACCTTGCATGCATTCCCTGGAGAAATTTTAATTCTTTGGGGTCTATTATTTCAGGGACCCTGATGCCCCTGTTCCTGCTTTACATAACACGTCTCCCCTATTCAGAGTCTTTATTTAGCAAATGCATTAAGTATTAATGCAGAAATATTATATCCCACTCATTTATTTTTCTCTCCATCTTCTTTTACAGTGTTCAAAGGGTTTTGTTGTTGTTTTGTTTTTCTATTTGGTCAGTATCCTTCCTTCAAGCTCTTCCTCATATGGGGTATGCAAGAAGGATGGTTGCTAAGTCTGTACATATCTGGAAATACTTCTCTCTTTCACCCCTGCGTGGAGAGTTCCTGTATGGGCAAGGATTTTGGCTATGATCTGTCCACCGGGTGGAACCTAGTGCTGTGGATGGCTGGTTCCTTGCCAGTCATCACATAGGAGTTCCTGAGTCACTTTATTTCTTCCTTTGGGCAGAGGCGTGCAGGAATTCCAGTGCTTGGTGTCCAGCTGCTTCACAGAAGGATCCAGGTGTTTCAATGCGCCTGTGCCTTCCATGTGCTTTCAGTTTTACTTAGATTTATGTCTTTCCTAAATTGGACATTTTTTTCCCCATTTCTTTAAACTTACTTCATCTGCTTCTTTTTTTCTTCCTTGGTTCCCCGTTTAATTTACTGCTGAACTCCTAGTTTCCATCCACCCACATCTTTCCATCTTGGAGAACTCACACTGTAGTCTAGCCCTGGCTTCTGGCTTACATATCATCATCAGGTACCTACTGTGTTTCTGTCAGTCAGCTCTCCATCCCCTTGGTAAATACCAAAGATAGTCAATTTATAAAGATCAAAATTTTATTTTGACTCAGGAGTGTTGCAAAGTGCAGGTCATGGTCAGGTGGCTCTACTGTTTAGAAATTTAAGGCAGATCAGTATTACTCAGCTGGTGGATGGGCAATAAAAACAGAAAGGGGAAGGGCTGCCTCCCATTCCCTTTAAGGGACAGCACCAAGAGCTGAAGACCTCTCACCAGACCCCACATCAGCATTTCCCCTTCCTCCCAATATGGAGACCTAAGTGGAGGCCAACTAGGAATTACCTAGACAGTAAAATATGAGATTCTGGGGGACACTCAACACTCAAGCCATGGTGATGCTCAAACCTCCACACCTTTTTTGTTGGATCCATTTAGATGTATGGATACTTCTCTTTAACAGAATGTTGATGGCTCTTTCCTTTCATGTGGAGAAAGGTAAAGCCTGGAAGGACTTACTGGTCCTCCATTGGGGCAAGTGGTGAACAGCTTCCCATCAATTCCTTCCTTTCAGCCCCAGGCCTGAGGTACTGCCTCAGTGCCTGCCTTGCCCCCTGGAGAACAAGCATCTATGGGTTATTCGAGTTTGCTGAAAAACACTCCTCAGGTGCCTCTGCTCCCCAGACTCTAACTCTGTTGCTGTAGGAATGGCTTTTCTGAGAAACGCTATTTAAGACATCACCCTTTCATAAATGTGGCATATTTATATCTATTGTTTTGTATAATACTTACTGTTATAAGAGAAGGAACCAGCTGTTGGACTGAAAGGGGAAACCTCTGGAGGGAAGAGGGTGGAAGGGCGGGTTAGGAAGGGGGAATAGGGAGGGGTTTGTTACTGAGATGTAACTTGAAGAAAAAAAAATAAAGTAATAAAAAAAAAAAAAAGCTAGGGTCCAGGATCCCATTCTAGGTCACTTTCCCAACAATTGAATCCCCTTCACTACGCCCACTTCTTAAAGGTTCCAAGTCCTCCCAACAGCACCCCACTCTGGAGCTGGAGGATAAGCCTTTAACATATGAACCCTTGGGGGAGCACAACAAGTCCCAGCTCAAGGGCATCATCTTCTGTTGAACAAGGTTTCAAACATCCTCAGTCCAGTGCACAGGTTTATTGTAATCACTCAACAGTGTAAACACTACTGGCAGAAAGCATAAATAAATATAACCCCACTTGTAAAAAAAAAAAAGACATCACCCTTTCACCCAACCTATAACCAGGTTAATAATGTGCTCTGTGGTTATTTATAACTACGTGGACATTGTACTTACATACTCTGTGTGCAACCTGTTCGGAGCTAGCTGACTTCTAAGATAAACATTGTGATTGGTCCTACTCTACCGCAGACTTCCAGTGTAATTAACCCCTACAAGCTCAGCTGAAGGCACAGCCTAGGTGGCATCATGCCGCCCACTTTTTCTTTGTGACTCAGAACAATGTATGTATATGTGAGTGACGTGTGGTGACCAGGTCTAAAACCACTGCTGGAAGTAAGGAGGCACTGAAGGCAACGCCCCCTCCACACAAAATGTGTTGGAAGCGGCAGGTGGGTATAAGGTGATAAGACCTGAGCTGTGTGCTGTTCTGAGTCAGACACAAAAACAATCTCTCACCCTCCCTGAGGCTTCTGTAAAAGAAGGATTGAGAGGAAAGCTCCTTATCCCTTTTGTTTCCACGTTTCCTGTGCTGTTCATTGTATAAAGAGGACAGTTTTCATTGAGGACTGCCTTTACTTCAGGTTTTCTTAGACAAGACTCTCTTTGATTAGAATAGACCAGAACTCTGCTGAATAAATCAGACCCACTTTGAGCAAAACCAAGAGTAAGTCTTTCTTCTTTTATGCTGCATTGCAGTATGCTAGTCATTGGTTGCCCCACTAGCCTGCACTGCATGGTTTCAGAGACTCAAATAAACCTTAGCTCAGGGAAAAGGAGCCAAAGACCTGGGAGTAACCTCTTTCCAAATGAAATGACTTTTTGAAGGAAACTACGGTGACTGAGAACAGCCAGAGCTCCTACGCCTGACTTGCCACCAACAGGCTGAGTATCATCAGCCTTGCCCTTATGGTTGTTTGTTTGTTTGTTTAGGTGGTTTGGATTGGGTTGGATTATTTTTTTGTTGTTTGCTACTTTTGTTTTCTTGTATCCTTATTTACAAAACAAGACTGGTAGATCTCTAAAGTATCTTCTATCTATGGCATTCTCATTTCGTTACCAAATTTCAGAATCTTGATGATTCTATAACATACTTCTTCATGATGAGGGGTAAAATTCAGTGGCTTTTCCAAGTCTTCTGTAGGGCCCCTGGGTGCTATACAAGAGAATACAGAAATATTAAAGGAAATGTTAACTTTCAGATTTTTATTTTAGGGCCAAGAGAGATGGAGATGGCTCTGTTAGTAAAGCACTTCCCTTGCAAACATGAGAGCATAAATTTGATTCCCAGAACCCACATACAAAGCCGGATATGGTGGCACATGCTTGTAATGCCAGCAACGGTAAAATGGAGTTACATTCTTTTTTTTTTCCTTTATTTTTTATTTCTTCAAGTTACATCTCAATCGCAGTCCCCTCCCTATTCCCCCTCCAGTCCCACCCTCCCACACTCAACCCCCCATCCTCTTCCTTTTTTTTTTCTTTTAAGTTTAAGGTATATCTTATTTCCCCCTACAGTTTCCCCTTTCAGTCCAACAAATGGCTCTTTCTCTTATAATAACAAATACAATACAGTACAACCAAGGTAATTAGGCCACAGTTATGAGGGTTATATGGCTTAACGTACATTCCCAATGACCAGTCCATATGTATTTGGTACCTGACTTTAACATTCTACTATCTAAACATCTCCATGAGTTTAAAGGTCTATATCTGACTCAACATTCATACTAAGTTGCAACACAATTTTAAAAGTATCTTCTTAGATCTATAACACTCTCTTGACTCCTAAACAACTCAAAATTAAATTATGAGACTCTAGCTATCTGTTCTTCAACCACCTCAGAGACCTGAGAGGGATAAATACATCTGATTTTATAGGAAGTACAGGGCCTGCAGCTTCCCAAACTAAGAAATGACATACCTGTGGCTGCCTGGACAGTTCCCATTTTCTCTCCATACATTACAGCATCGATCTTCAGTCATTTGGCCCCATTTCTCTGACAGACATTGATTGTAGAGCAGGGGTTATGAAGAACGTACCTACCCTGTCTTGGCAGAGCTAGGCTGTCGACTAACCTGCTTCCAGGTTTTGTCCTTTTTGGAGACAGCATTCTGTCTACAGTTGGGGCAAGGGGCTTTTCCTACCAAGAGATAGGCTTGCGACTAATTCAATCATCTCCCACTGGAGATTCTTCGATGCTCATCTTCTACTTGGAGGAGAATAGGGGTGCTGTCAGGAGTTGATATGTCTTGATATAAAAAAATCTAAAGTTACGAAAACATTTTTGAATGCCATATTCTGCAGATCTCTTGAGGTTTTTGAAGAGGCCCTATCTATCTCTTATATTAGGGTAAGCAGATGTTGCTTGTCTCTTGCCGGTTTATTTCTGATTAGCTTAGAAAGTAACTATAATAGGCTGTCATAGTACCTAACAAAATGACCAGCTTGCATAACCATTAGTTTGCATTTCTTAATTACCCTAAACAGTTTAGGACAATTAGTAGTAAAAGGCCGAAACATCACATTTCATTTTTTTTCTTTACCTCCTAACCCTTCCATCCCATTTCTCTGGGGTGGGGTGTCCTTATATAACAGTCCCTCATCTCAGTTGAGAGGTTGTATGAGGGCCAAGAGCCTCTTCATTCATTGGGGATCTACGAAGCAGTACCATCAGTGAAAAGTGTCTCGTTGCCCGGGAGAGAGAGATCTACTGAACAAACAAACCAATAAGCATACAATAGATAAAAAAGACTAAAAAATAGAAAAAAATATAACTAATATATAAAAATAAATAAAGAATAAAAATTAAAAATAAGAAGTCTATGTCCAAGTTCCCTTTGGTGTGTTAGTTGTAGTATCGATACCTTCTACTATATAGCTAAAATCCTACTATAAGTGAATAGATGCCATATGTGTCCTTCTGAGTCTGGGTTAGTTCACTCAGGATGAGCTTTTCTAGTTCCATCCATTTGGCTGCAAATTGCATAATTTCATTGTTCCTGATAGCTGAATAATATTCCATCGTATAGATGTACCACAGTTTTTTGACCCATTTTTAGGTTGAGGGACATCTGGGTTGTTTCCAGTTTCTAGCTATTACAAATAAGGCTGCTATAAACATACATGAGGAAACTTCCTTATGATTCCATGAAGAGGGATTTGGGTGTATACCCAGAAGTGGTATGGCTGGGTCCTGAGGCAGAGCTATTCCAAGTTTTTTAAGATATCGCCAGACTGACCTCCATAGTGGTTGCACAAGCCTGCATTCCCACCAGCAATGGAGTAGGGTACCCCTTTCTCCACACCTTCGCCAGCATGTGCTGTCATTTGAGTTTTTGATCTTAGCCATTCTGACAGGTGTGAGATGGAATCTCAGAGTCATCTTGAGTTGCATTTCTCTGATGATTAAGGATGTTGAGCATTTCTTCAAGTGTCTCTAGGCCATTAGGGATTCCTCCTTTGTGAATTCTCTATTTAGCTCTGTCCCCCGTTTTTTGATTGGATTATTTGGTTTCTTGGCATTTAATTTCTTGAGTTCTCTGTAGGTTTTGGATATTAGCCCTCTGTCAGATGTGGGGTTGGTGAAGATTTTCTCCCAGTCTGTTGGTTGCCGTTTTGTTCGAATGACAGTGTCCTTTGCCTTACAGAAGCTTTTCAGTTTCATGAGGTCCCATTTATTGATTGTTGATCTCAAGTCCTGAGCTATTGGTGTTCTGTTCAGGAAGTTGTCGCCTGTGCCAATTAGTTCGAGGGTTTCTCCTACTTTTTCTTCTAGTAGATTTAGTGTGACCGGCCTTATGTTAAGGTCTTTGATCCACTTGGACTTAAGTTTTGTACAAGGTGATAAGTATGGGTCTAACTTCATTCTTTTGCAAGTGGACATCCAGTTGGACCAGCACCATTTGTTGAAGATGCTATCCTTCTTCCATTGTGCCGTTTTGGCTTCTTTGTCAAAAATTAGGTGGCCATAAGTGTGTGGGTCTATTTCTGGATCTTCAATTTGATTCCATTGATCTACTGGTCTGTTTCTATACCAATACCATGCTGTTTTTACAACTATTGCTCTGTAGTACAGCTTGAAATCTGGGATGGTAATACCTCCAGATGTTTTTTATTGTACAGGATTGATTTAGCTATTCTGGGCTTTTTGTTGTTCCATATGAAATTGAGGCTAGCTTTTCCACGTCTATAAAAAATTGTGTTGGCATTTTGATAGGAATTGCATTGAATCTATATATTGCTTTTGGTAGGATGGCCATTTTTATTATGTTGATCCTACCTATCCATGAGCATGGGAGATCTTTCCATCTTCTAAAGGCCTCTTCCATTTCTTTCTTCAAGGGCTTGAAGTTCTTGTTGTACAGATCCTTTACTTGCTTGGTTAGAGTTACCCCCAGGTATTTTATGTTGTTTGCTCTTATTGTGAAGGGGGTTGTTTCCCTTATTTCTTCCTCACCCCATTTTTTTGTTGTATAAAGAAGGGCTTCTGATTTTTTTGAATTAATTTTGTATCCAGCCACTTTGATGAAGGTGTTTATCAGCTGTGAGAGTTCTCTGGTGGAATTTTTGGGGTCGCTTATGTATACTATCATATCATCTGCAAATAGGGATAATTTGACTTCTTCGTTTCCGATGTTTATCCCCTTGATGTCCTTTAGTTCTCTTATTGCTCTAGCAAGAACTTCAAGTACTATATTGAAGAGATATGGTGAAAGTGGACATCCTTGTCTTGTCCCTGAGTTTAGAGGAAATGCTTCAAGTTTCTCTCCATTTATTTTGATGTTGGCCACTGGCCTGCTGCATATTGCCTTTATTATTTCTAGGTATGATCCTTGTATGCCCGTTCTCTCCAGAACTTTTAGCATGAAGGGGTGTTGGATTTTGTCAAATCCTTTTTCTGCATCTAGCGAGATTATCATGTGGTTTTTTTCTTTCATCTTGTTTATGTGGTGAATTACATTGATAGACTTTCGTATATTGAACCATCCCTGCATTTCAGGGATGAAGCCTACTTGATCATGGTGTATGATACTTTTGATGTGTTCTTGAATTTGGTTTGCTAGTATTTTATTAAGTATTTTTGCATCTATGTTCATGAGGGAGATTGGTCTGAAGTTCTCTTTCTTTGTTGGGTCTTTGTGTGGTTTAGGAATCAGGGTGATTGTGGCCTTGTAGAATGAGTTTGGCAATGTTCTTTCAGATTCTATTTGGTGAAAGAGTTTGAAAAGTATTGGTGTTAGCTCCTCTTTGAAGGTCCAGTAGAATTCCGTGCTAAAGCCATGTGGCCCTGGGCTTTTTTTGGTTGGGAGATTTTTAATGACTGTTTCTATTTCCTTATGAGTTATAGGCTGCTTAATCTGTTTATCTGATCTTGATTTAGCTTCGGTAGGTGGAATCCATCAAGAAAATTGTCCATTTCACTTAAGTTTTCAAATTTGGTGGAGTATAGATTTTTAAAGTATGATCCAAATATTCTCTGGATTTCCTCAATGTCTGTTCTTATTTCTCCCTTTTCATTTCTGATTTTGTTGATTTGTGTTTTCTCCCTCTGTCTTTTAGTTAATTTGGCTGAGGGTCTGTCTATTTTGTTGATTTTCTCGAAGAAGCAACTCTTGGTTTCATTGATTCTTTGTATAGTTCTTTTTGTTTCTAAGTTGTTGATTTCAGCCCTAAGTTTGGTGATCTCCTGCCTTCTGCTCCTCTTGGGAGTGTTTGCTTCTTTTTTTTCCAATTCACCCAGTTTAGCTGTTAATTCGCTAATATGAGCTGTCACAATTTTCTTTTTGAAGGCACTTAGTGCTATGAACTTTCCTCGTAGCACAGCTTTCATTGTGTCCCATAGGTTTGGGTATGTTGTGTCTTCATTTTCGTTGGATTTTAAGAAGTCTTTGATTTCTTTCTTTATTTCTTCCCTGACTCAGTGGTCCTCTAGTAAAGAGTTGTTCAATCTCCATGTGAGTGTAGACTTTCTGTTGATTCTTTTGCTATTGAAGTCCAGCTTTATTCTATGGTGGTCTGATAAGATACAAGGGGTTATTTCAATTTTCTTGTATCAGTTGAGGCTATCTTTGTGTCCAACTATATGGTCGATTTTGGAGAAGGTTTCATGAAGTGCTGAGAAGAAGGTGTATTCTTTTGTGTTTGGGTGAAATGTTCTGTAGAGATCTGTTAGGTCCATTTGGTTCATGATCTCTGTTAGACTCATTATTTCTCTGTTTGGCTTCTGTCTTGATGATCTGTCCATAGTTGTGAGTGGGGTGTTGAAGTCTCCCACTATTAAAGTGTTTGGATCAATGTGCAATTTAAGTTTTAGAAGTGTTTCTCTTCTAAATGTAAGTGCCTTTGTATTTGGGGCATAGATGTTCAATATTGAGATGACCTCTTGGTGGATATTTCCTTTAATGAGTATGTAATGCCCTTCTCTGTCTTTTTTTATTAACTTCAATTGGAAGTCTATTTTGTTTGATATTAGGGTGGCTACTCCAGCTTGTTTCCTGGGTCCATTTGCTTGGAAAAACTTTTCCCAGCCCTTTACTCTGAGGTAGTGTTTATCTTCAATAGTGAGATGTGTTTCTTGTATACAGCAAAAAGATGGGTCTTGTTTACGGATCCAGTCTGTAAGTCTGTGTCTTTTTATTGGCTAGTTGAGTCCATTGATGTTGGTGGATATTAGTGACCAGGGGTTGTTATTTTCCATTATTTTGGTTTAGCTGGCTGTCTTGTGTTTCTCTTTTGTTTAGTTGCTGTGGAGGTTTCTATTTCCTCTGTTTTCTTGGGTGTAGTTATCTTCTCTGTGTTGGAATTTTCCTTCTATGATCTTCTGTAGGGCTGGGTTTGTGAGGAGATATTGTTTGAATTTGATTTTGTCATGGAATATCTTGTTTTCTCCTTCTATGTTGATAGAGAGTTTTGCTGGATATAGTAGTCTGGCTGGGCACCTATGTTCTCTCAGGGCTTGTAGGACATCTGTCTAGGCCCTTCTAGCTTTTAAAGTTTCTGAGGAGAAGTCAGGTGTGATTCTGATGGGTCTGCCATTGTATGTGATTTGGCCTTTTTCTCTTACAGCTTTTAGTATCCTTTCTCTGTTCTCTACATTTGGAGTTTCTATTATTATGTGGCGAGAGGAGTTTCTTTTCTGATCTAATCTGTTTGGTGTTCTGTAAGCCTCTTGGATTTTTACTGGCATCTCTTTCTTTAGGTTTGGGAAGTTTTCTTCTATGATTTTGTTG
>CAJQZJ010000077.1:370258-385881 GCA_907164525.1 Lophiomys imhausi
TGGAGTCAGGAGTCTTCTCTTTCCTCTATGCCTATAATTCTTAGGTTCCATCTTTTCATTGAGTCCTTGATTTCTTGGATGTTGTGGGTGAGAGACTTTTTAGCTTTCTCATTTTCTTTGGATGTTGTACTGATTTCTTCCATCGAATCTCCCATGCCTGAGATCCTGTCTTCCATCTCTTGCATTCTATTTTTCATACTCACATCCGTAGTTCCTGTTCTCTTCTCTTGATTCTCCATTTCCTCTTTTAACTCTGACTGTGTTTTCTTTATTGTTTCCATTTCTATTTTCATGTCTTGAGTGGTAGTGTTCGTTTTGTACATTTCCTTCTCCAGTTTGCTTGTTTTTGTCTGGAGATCTTTCATTGCTTTATCCTTTTCCTGTTCAAGCTGGGTCATCTTGGCTTGGATCTCTTTAATGATGTTATTCGTTGTTTTGACTTGAAAGATTGTGGCTTCTTTGAATTCCTTCATAGTTTTAAGTTCTTCTTGAAGGGACTTTATCACTTTCCATACTGTAGAATTGTCATAGTTTTCATGTGTTTCAGTTGTGGTGAGGTGGTTCGGGCTGGACGGAATAGCATTGCTTTCTTTTGTTGGAGACATTTCGCTCTGTTTTTTTGTTTTTTTTTTTTTTGTTGTTGTTTTTTTTTTTGGTCTGGGGCCTCTGGCCATGTGGAATTTTTTTGCTGTCTTCTTGTCTTGGGTCCAAAGGGGGCACTGTGGTGTAGGATTCGAGTTGCTTTACTCCACCCCTATAAGGTGAGTCATTCAGTCCTGCCTCCCAGGTAGGAACCTAATTAATTCAGGTGGCAGAGCTGTTTACAAGTAAGCTCTGATTCCCTGCCGGAAGGGCCTGTACTAGTACATAAGACTGATATACGACCATTTCAAATATCTCGCAGTTTGCCCGGGGTTGGTTCCTGTAGTGGGTAAGTCTGCAGTTCAGCTGCAGTAGCCTTGCTGCTCCTACGGCTTGGAAACTGGCCAGTGATGTCACAGACTGGGATTTGTGGTCTGAAGGCATTTTGCAGCAGATCTCCTGCTCACTTCCAAGGGTCGCAACCTTTCGCTAGATAATTGGATCGTCTGTGTGAGACCTGTGAGTGCCCAGCAGGGTGGGGATTATCTCTGCGTGTTTTCTGAATCTGCCGGCTGGATATTAGGTTGGAACTTACCGGGGGGTCTCACCTTTTGGGGGGATGGGTTATCCCGATTCCCAGGTCCAGAGGCTTCCTAGCGTGTCCGAGATTTGGAAGGGGCATCCTGCCCAGGCATCTTCCGTGGTCCCTGTGTAGCTGGGTGAGATTTAGAAGGGGTCGTGCCCTTTGTACAGTGTCCTGGAACACTTGCCACCTTGTGATTGTTGACCCCGAAATCAAAATATGTCTGCTCTGGCCGCCGCCATCTTGGATCCCCCTCTGGAGTAACATTCTTATTACCAGCTTGCCTTGTGTACTTTGGGAAGTTCCAGTCCAGTGAGAACCCCTTTAAATAAAAGGAGGAAGGTACTAGAAGCAATACCCAAGATTGTCTTCTGATATCCACAAACATGTGCATACACATCCACGAATATGAATATATACGTAGACATACACAAATGAAATAAAAATGTATGCGATGCGAACAGAGTTTGATTGTAAGTTTGGGAACCACCCCCACAATCTACACACGTCCCTAGAGTTCATTGTACCACGCATGACTTCTCTGTCATGCTTAATATCTTTGCTTTTTCCTTTCCTTTGTATTTGGACATTTCATGCTCTGTACCAGTTGGTTCCAGTCAACAGAAACAAGAATGATTTGTAAACCCCACTCACTAGGGTTTGAAGGGCAATAAAATCAGATTATGTCACCCTCAAATAGGCATCTTGAACATGCAGATTATTTTGCCTAATAATCTGGGGGAGAACCAGCATGTGCAGATAAGGTTCCTTTACCTCTGCCTAGAGTAGAGCGTATTTTTTCATTTTTTGCAAAGGATAGTTGTATTTATAAAGGAAAAGTCCTTTTGTAAAGCATGACTCTGCTCTAGGAGGAGAGCTATCCTTGAAGACAACACCTATTATCCCAGAGATTCATCTCATGCAGGGATAGCAAGACCACCCAACCTGACCATACACTTCCTCTGCCCACCTTCCCACTTCCTTGGCCCAGGGCTCCAACCCCCGTTTTCACTGTCTAAGTTAAAATGTGTAAAGACCTTAATCATATGGTCACCTCAAGTCTCATTTCTTCCTGGGGAGTCTGTCTTGGGTACTTTTCCGTTTGCTGGGATAAAACACCCCAGCAAAGTTAAATTAAGGAAGGGCTCATTTTGTCTCACAGTTCCAGGAAATGATCCAGCTTAAGGCAGCTGGTCATGTTGGTAGCATCCGCCATCAGGGAGCACAGAAAGATGAGTGCTAACATTCAGCTGACTTTTCCCCTAACTCCTGGGATGCTGCCACCCCCAGTTAAGGTGGGATTTCCCACCTTAAATAACCTAATATAGGTAACCCCTCAAAGGCTTATTTCTGGGGTGGGTCTAGATACTCTGGGATTAATGATCAATATTAGCCATCATAGGATCCCATACTTATGTGTTAATATATGTATATAACTTAAAAAAATCAAATATACATTCATGTTTGGTTCATGAGTCTAGCCGGTGGCTAACGCTTTTCAGCAGAAAGGATGAGATTTTATATTGTTGATACTTAAAAGACAAGAGGTTTTGTTATTCTTTTTTTTTTTAATGAATGAATCCAACACAGAGAGAGAGCATTTCCAGAGACCTATGCACAGCACAGTGTGAACGCCTTTGAAAGTGTGGGCTGGAGAGATAATGCCATGGTTAAGAGCATATTCTCCTCTGGCAGAGGACCCATGTTTGAATCTCAGGACCCAGGTCAGGAAGCTCACAACCACCTAAAGCTCCAGTTCCAGGGGCTCCTGCAGCCTCTTCTGGTCTCCTACAGTACCTCACTCCTGTGCATTTGCCCCCACATAGACACACATATGGAAATCTTCAAAAATATACTTTTGAATGTGAGTACATTCTGAGGTTGGGAAGATGGCTCAGCCCATAAACTGCTTTATATGGAAGCATGACAACTTGAATTGGATCCCGAGAAGCCATGCTTAGATAAAATAAAAGAAAAACAGGTATGGTGGCATGTGCTTGTACTCCCAGCACTTGGGAAGCAAAAACAGATGGATTCCCAGGATTTGCTGGCTCTGTCTGAAGAACAACTCAAGAAACAAGGTGAATGGCACCTGAGGAATGACATGCCAAATTAAGCTTGAGTTTCCATGTGCACACACAGAGAGGCATGTGTACCTCCATCATATGCATACCCATACCTCCCCCGCCACACACAGAAAGATAGTACATTCTAAATGTTATAATAAGAATGTTGGAAAACCAAGTTCGAGGCTGACAGGTGTTATTTCTCCTGAGATCTCTTTCCCACTGTGGTCTCACACAGTCTCTTTTTGTAAACATTGCTTTGTGTGAAAATTTTCTCTTCTCATACATACACCATCAGTTGTATTAGGAATCACCAAATAAGCTTGGTTCTGGCCATGTCTGAAACAGATGACTTAGTACAAGTTTCTCTCAAGTCCATATACAGAGTTCTGCAAGCTCAAGCTTATCATAGTAAGTGTTATGGCTGAACTGTTCAGATTTCCTTGCATGAGTAACTGGCACATATGAAAAGGGAAAGGTGGCTTCATTTAATGGCAGCCTGCCTGTATCTGTAGGTTTCAGAGTTTCTATTTTCATTCATGTATAAGAGTTCTGGTCTTTGTTTTAAATTGCACAAAAGAATATAAGGGGAGTTAGCCTAAGGTAGAAGGTCAAGAATTAAGACAGGTTGGATGATAACTTTTACTTTATTTGTGCTAAATGTTTTGTTAACTAAAATTTTTTTTAAAAGGAATGAACTTAAGAACAAATAGTGGCCCACTCTCTATGGAATATTGCCAAAACACGAAGTAGGTTTTTGTGTAAAAGGGGAAAATACAACCAACTTGTGTGAATATATGTTGACCACAGTGAGGAGAGGGATAGGAATCTGCACCATGCAGACACCCTAGACCTTCAGCAGCATGTGACAGGCACAGCATGGGGCCAAAGTTGACAAGGAAGATTTGTTGATGTGGAACAGAAAGAGTCATATCCTCAAAATGTGGACTTGCCCTAATATTGTATACAAAGCCTCTTATTACCTATGTCCTCATTTAAAATTCACACACCAAAGGAAATGGAGAGGGGACGTTAAGAGCGCTTGCTGCTGTTCCAGAGAACTCATGTTCAGTTCCCAGCACACACATCTAGCAGCTCATAACCAATTGTAACTCCAGCTCCAGGCCATCTGATATCTCCGTCTGGACTTCAACCACCTCCATGTATATGTAGCACAGACATACACAAATAAACACAAAAAAATTAAAATAGATTATAAAGGAAAAAAGAACACTCGCATACCAAGAGCAGCAAACAGCAAATAGGGGTCCCTCCCCTACTTTCTTTTCTATTTAAGCCTTTGTTAACAGATGTTTCCATCTGTCAGTTACACACACACACACACACACACACACGTCTGTTAGGGGTGGAGTTGCCCCCAGGCTCTGGAATACTGAGAGCTTTGAGGGTCTGGGATAAGCTCAATTCCCCAGGGCACAGGAAACTTTGGCTGCTGGCCAGCTCTGGGCTGGGGCTCACATGACTGGGTGACTGTGCCAGACACCCCCTTCTGCTGTCGGCTGTCACATCAGCTCCTTGGAGTGTTGGGCTTTTAATCTTTGATCTTTCTCCTCCATGAGGAGGTTTTTAGGAATCACTGCTCTGATCCTCATTTGCATCCTCATTTGCAAGCTCATTTGAATCCTCATTTGCATCTTCATTTGCTTCATCAACTCCTCCCAATCACCAAATCCTTTATAATCATTACCTACCACAGATTTTTATCAAGATAAGATAAGCTTAATGGTCCACTTGGGACCTATTAAGAGCTAAGCCTTATCTGGCTGGCTCTTTTGAAGTTATTTGTGTTTGAGGTCCACACAAACCAACATGAAAAGTCAATAACAATAGACCAGTTCCTTTTTGAGATAAGAAGTATCTATCTAAACACAGAGGGAAAACAAATACTATAATATTGCAGTCTCATCCCTGGAGATAAGATCATACCTGGACCCACCATTACTCAGTCTACCTGAAATAAATCTCTTAAAGATTATATACTTGTGAGACACTTACCAGTAAAGCCTGCATTTTACATTTTTATTTACTTTTATACAGAACATTTATTCTTCTCAGTGAAATAGTTTTTAAACAAGATGAAGTAAATCGTAAATGCTCACAGTAGCTTTAGTGATCTCTGTTGACATTATAGAAATCTTTTGAAGTAAGTACAGTCTATATTAACAAAGGAAGGAACCAGAAATCAGTGAGATTGAAAAGCAGGGTTTGTAAATTAGAAAACCAATTGGTCTGTTTGTGCCAAATACAACTACAAATATTCTTAACTGTCTCTTTATGTGCAGATAACTACAGCTTTAAAAACAAAAAGGAATAAATTTGCATTGTGCTATCAAAATCATTATTGCACATTGTTGGATTGCTCAAAATGACAGAATCCCATCTACGTTCATGTTTCTATTCTAGTCATGAAACTCAGAGAATTTCACACATCTGTGAATATCTGTCATTGAAACACTTGCCTTTTACAAAGTGAATACATAAAGTTTAAAAAGTTTATTTATACCAACTGAAAACGGCAAACATTTAGGTTTCTCTCTTCCTTTGTCTCTGAATATTTTTCCCCAGGGTCAACGTCTCTTTGAGAAATTGCTCCAACTGACATCACAAAATATCGAAATAAAGCTGGTGAGCGATGTGACTGCTGATTCAAAGGTATTAGAAGCCTTGAAGTTAAAGGGTAAGGCCAAGGTTGATGCTACTTTACCATGGACATGTAATCTCATTTATCTTATCAGTACACTTAATATGTTTCTTAGTTCTCCTTTGACAAAAAAAAAAAAAGAAGAAAAGAAAAAAGAAAAAAACACTCCGATTAAAGCTTCTAAGTGAAGGATCTAATTAACTGATGCTACTGGGATTTGTAAAGTAGTGTTTTGTGTATTAGTTTATGAGAAATAAATTTATTTATGAGATATAATATACTATTCATTAAATGATATTTAGTTAAGAAACCAGTCTTTCCTGCACAAATCAATAATTTCATCCAAGGAAAAGAACCTCTTCAAGGGAATCCAATCCTAGGCTTGCATTTCTCTTCTCACCAGTCTGGTGGAAATCTTTGTGTTATGTAATCTTCATTGCGATTGGATCTGGACACCTTTGACACACTGTGATTCCTGACTTTAGGATAATTACACAGAAAACACCACTCACCCAGCCACTCTGCAGGGTGCCCCAACCTTGGCCACACTGAGCTTCGTTCTGGAAGTAATTATGTTTTCCTGGAATCTTCTCTAGCTGGGAAGTAATTATGTTTTCCTGGAATCTTCTCTAGCTGGACTCCCAATTCGAAATATTTTTTAAGTATTTTATAAAATAAATCATTTACTCAGTGTGTCCTATGCAAACTGTTAGTCTGTAGAAAAGATTGACACATGAAATGTTCAAGTCGCAGGAAGAGAACCAGTGATAACCTCAGTGAGCCTTCATGTTTTAGCTGGGGCTGGTGGGTCTTGGGCATCTGCAGGGTGCATGTTTGCTTGTCACTATCCTTATATCATTACATGATAATAGTTTCTAAAACTAGAACAGATTGACACTAGTAAATGAGACCAAGGGTCACAAAACAACAAGGGAAATAAAAGGCCTAAGATTAGACAGACACATCAACCTTGTATAGTCTGCCTTACATTTCTGTAACAAAATACCTGAGAAAATGAACTTAATAAGGGAAAAGTTTTACTTTGACAGATTGTTTTGTAGCTGACTCTGTTGTTGATTGCCACAAAGCACAGCAGAAAACAGGCAGGGACCAAGATGCCAATCTCCCCTTCAAGAGCATGATTTCAGGGATATAGCTGCCTTTCCCTAGGCCTTTAGGCCACGTAAAGGCACCACCACCTTTCCGTTTGGCACCACAGGTGAAGACCAAGCCTTCCTGACATGGGGCTTTGGAACACAAGACCTATGTTATGTCACTATTGGCCATGTTACTATTGGCAATATTATCCTTTTGTTTCGTTTTGTTTTGGTCTTTTTAGACAGAATTTCACTATACACTCCTGGCTGTCCTAGGCCTCACTACGTAGACCAGAATGACCTCAAATTTGCAGCAATCTTCCTGCCTCTCCTCTGTGCCCAGAGTGCTGAGATTCCAAACATGAGCTGCTACACCTACAGTTGTTTAGGTTTTATTCTATGTGTAGGAAAGTTTAAATATATAAGAGATATTGCTGGATATGAAGTTTTTCAATTAGTTTTTGTTTTTTTCAAATTGCAGTGCTTTTTAAAACCAGACAATGCCCTGCTCAGACACAGTCAACATGCTCTGAAATATACCATTACTTTCTCATTTGAAAAATAGCAAGTTGAGTCTATCCCATCTGAGCATTTGCTATCTAACACACACTCTTTAGGAAGGGGTTCCCTTTGGTTAGCTGGGGGGTAGGGCTGCATTTGCAGTTTGCAGAATCCCTTTCTCAATAAGGCATTACATTGTATTGCTTATTTCTGACTAAGCAATAAAAACTGCTTGCATACCCTTGGATGTATAAGTGAGGGAAGAGAGGACCTGAGAGTTACCATCTCCTCCTAGTCATAGCTCTTCCTGAATCTTGTAAACTCAGTCAAAAGTTAAAATGAAGAGGCATCAGGGGAGTGCATTGTCCTAGGCATTGCTGAATGAGAATTAGCAAAGCTGTTGACAAAGACCTGGTTTCCTTCCCTCTGTGAACTAAGATCTAAACTCCATGTCAGTCATTGTATCTCACAATTCAGAGCTGTCTGAATTTTCAAGACTATGTAGGTCCTGTTCATGACAGGAGTTACTATCACAATCAGAAAATAAGTGCTTTGCTTTTAACATTGGTGAAGCAGTAATACCTGTGTGCCTAGAGTTGGGTATAGTTGGCTTTTAGCAGGTACTACATGTATGTATTTTCTAAGTAAAAGAGAGAAAGATCTCTAAAGTCCAAACACTACTGATCTCTACTATCACCCCTCAGTAGACACATTAAATAACAGCTTACTACACCTTAGAAAGAGCTTTGACAAAATCTTTAAAATTTGTCTTTGAATATCTTGCTTGTGAAAGAGCTTTTTGGGGGAACAAATAAATCTCTCGGTAAAGTTTATAAAAGCTTTGTCCAAAAATATAGAGTTCCACAAAAAAAGTATAAAGCTATCCATAAAGAATTGTAGTTTCAAAAAGAATTGTAGTTGCAAAGGTGCTATTGAATACAAAAGAGAATTAAATATGCTGTAAAAACAGGAGGATGAGGCTTGCCAATAAAGTTGGAGAAAAAGTATAGATAGATAGATGGATGGATGGATGGATGGATGGATGAGTGAGTGGTGGGTGGGTGGATGGATAGGCGGATTGATGGATAAATGAACGATGGGTGGGTGGATGGGTGGATGATACACAGACAATATCTTAGTTTGGACTACTCTAATTAAATGCCAGAGACTGATAAATTTATAAAGAACAAAAATGGGGTCTGAAACTTCATAGTTAAGGTCTGAAACATCAGCATCTAGGCACTCAAAATAGTGTCTGGCAAGGGACTCTTCTCCAGGTCTAAGATAGAGCCTTGTGTCAGTATCCCGCTGCTGTGTTATCATATGAAATGAGACAAAGATATGAAATAACAATTTCCCAAAGGCCCCACATGTCTACATGTGGATTTGGGAGGAATTTTAGATCATAGCCAATAGAAGGATGGATAGATAGGTAGATAGATAGATAGATAGATAGATAGATAGATAGACAGACAGACAGACAGGTGATAGATAGACAGACAGACCAATAACAGATCGGTCTTCCTATCTTGCTACAAGGTTTTAAAATTCAAGTTTCAGGCTCTTCTCTCTTCTTTATTTTTGTTCATGTTGTCTTCTTTTAAAAATTCTGAGAGAGAAGGGTTTCACTATGTTGCCCAGGTCGGCCCTGAATTCTTGAGCTAGAGCAGTCCTCCCACTTCTGGAGTAGCTGCCATTACAAGTGTACCCTTGTCCATCCTATTTCCCTGTGTTGAGAAGACAGTGCAGGTGTGCTCCAGTAGACCCTCCATCACTGTGACAGTGCTGGGGCTCTGCATCATGTCATTTGTGTCCCTTTTTTTTTTTTTTTTGACTAAAATCTCAAATCTGTTAGGTAAGTCACACAGATGCAGTCTGTGACTTGAATGGAGTTGACATCTGGGACTTCTCTTATTAGCAGGAGAGCTCAGTAGACAGCCTTTCTTTTACTCCTGGATAGCTGACAGCCACAAGACACTACAGAACACCAGGGTATCTACAACAGCAGGCATTCATTGATGCAGGCATTTTACTTGTGTTCAAAATTCATTGATTTAAATCAGAATCTCATTTCATTTATTTTGTGTCTGTTTTCTGAGACAGAGTCTCGCACTGTAGCCCAGACTGGTTTAGAACTCATACTGTGTCCTGGGCTGGCTTAAAATTCACAGTAGTCATCTAATCTCAACCTCCTAAGTACTAGAAGGACAGGCATGAGCTATAGTACCTGGCTTTACATCAAAAATTTAAAGACAAAACAAAACTAAAGTCCTTTCACCAATAACACCATGTTTAAAAGTTTTCACTATTTATTTAAAAACAAAAGCAGAGTAAGCGTTTGTATTTTGTTATCAGATTCCAAAGGCAATCTTCACCTTTGCTTATTTGAATTCAAGTAACCTGTACTCATTCATCAATGACAACTTGTTTTCATTTTCACATCCACTAGGTGGAACTTAAGGAAACTTCAAAGGAAAACATTGTATGTCTTACATTGGCATTGTCCACATTTAAAACTGATTGAAGTTGCCACGGTCTCTGGCTTGAACCTTAAATGCGACAAGCATTTGAATGTGTAAATGCTGCACACCTCTGCAATAATGTTAATGCTGACTGTCTCCCTTACATGCATGTGTTAAGAGGTCGGCCCAGGTCCTCCAAATAGTGCTATTGGAGGCGGTGCAACCCTTAAGAGGTGGGAGTCTGCTGAGTGGTTTTGAAGGGGATCATGAGCTCTGGTCTCTTCTCAGTCTGGCTCACTTCCTAGCCAGGAGGCCATCAGTTTTCCCTGCTTAGGGTCCCACCATGATGTAATGCTTCACCACACATCCTGAATGGAGCCCTAGCTCATGCACTGGAACCAACTGGAACTGAGAAAAGCAACGCTTTTCTTTTTACAAGTTATTTGTCTTAGCTGCATCTTAGAGTAACAGAAAGCTTACACCAATGCTGATGCCATGCAAATACACATGGTACATTCCTCCTACAGAAAAGGGCATCTGGTGGGTGGCTAGAATTCACTACTTTCGTTTGTCAGTATTTTTTTTTTAATAAGTCCCTGTGGAGATCAGAGCTGAGTGCCTCACTTTGGAGATGCCTTTCCCCATGGTCACATGTCCAGATGGATGGGCAAGGAGTCCTGTAATTTGCCGAGGTGGCCGGCTTCTTCACTCATGTGGCTAATTAATGGAGAAAGGCAGGTGCATGAAGTGACTCCCCAACAGAAGGGCAAGCGCGTGAATGCTTGACTGCCTCTCTTGCAGCTTTTTGCTGATTCTCATTTTTCTTTGAAAGAAGTTTTGAAGCTGTCTTATTCTGCTATGGAATACCCAGAGACTGGGCAATGTTCTTGTCAACAAGAAGTTCCTGTCAACCTAAGAGGCTGGGAAATTTAAGGTGAAGGTGCACGAAGCTGGTAAAGGCCTTCTTGTGGTGTCTTCTCATGGCAGAAGGCAGGAAGGGCCCAAAAGAGGATCAAATTCCCATCAAGCCTTTAAGGACCTCAGTCAAATTCACAAGTGGCTCCAAATGACCTAATCACATCTTAGATCCCACCTGTGCTGTTACATTGGCCATTAAGCTCTAAGCATTTTTTTTTAAAGATTTATTTATTATGTATACAGTGTTCTGTCTGCAGGTATATCTGCAGGCCAGAAGAGGGCACCAGATTTCATTATGGATGGTTGTGAGCCACCATGTGGTTGCTGGGAATTGAACTCATGACCTCTGGAAGAGCAGCCGGTGCTCTTAACCGCTGAGCCATCTCTCCAGCCCAGCTCTAAGCATTTTGAAGGGACCACAGTTAAACCACACTAGAAGGGAAATGGAGATGCGAATTTGGTAGTATTATTATGAAAAGTTAAACTTCCGTTCACCTTGAGCAAAAGTCACGTGCAAACTAACTACATGGCAAAATGTAAAATAATAGCCATGAGACCAGTGCATTGCAGCTTTACAACCAGACTGAACATAAACCAGCTGTTCAACATGTGCTTTTGCCAGAGTAACTACAGCTTGACAGAAAATAGCAAGACCAGAGGTGTACGAGTCGTGGTGGTGTTCTGCTAGTAAACAATCATGACCTCAATAGAAACAGACTTAAAGTGGGATATTTCTTCAACTAACCCATTGTTTTCCAGACCTGTTTCCCTCAGTTGTCCCAGACAGAGCATGCTGAGGGAGAAAAGTCAGTGATATGGGGAATCCCCAGACGGTGTTGCTAAGTGAAAAGCAGGATGGAAGCCACTGTGTCATTTCATCCTTTTCAGGAATGACTTTAGAGTGTTGATGTGGTTGCTCATAAGTGATGAGATTGCAGCTGTTTTTGTTCTTTTGTTCTAGTATGTGTGTGTGTGCATGTGTGCGTGCGTGTGTGTCTGGGTCTGTGTGTCTTTGTGTGATGGTGGTGGTGGTAATGATAAAGGTTATGATGATGGTAGTGGTGATGATGGTGATTGTGGTAGTGGTGGTGGTGGTGGCGGTGGCAGTGGTGTGGTAGTGATGGTGGTGATGATAGTGATGGTGATGGTGATGGTGATGATGGTAAGGGTGGTGGTGATGGTGGTGGATGGATGGTCATAGTAATGATGGTGGTGGTGTGATAAATGTTGTGGTGGCATTTCCATGGAAACATGGGTTATAAGACCAAAACTTTAGGTTCTAGAGAGGAGAGTGTATCCCTGACTTTGATCCTGTGGAATTCTGAAACATTTAGCCTCTAAAAACTTGCCTCCTAATTTTTACATTGGCTAATAGTAGTAGTTGCTGCATGGTGCTATTAATGAGATAATTCACAGAATGTATTTAATAGAATACCTGGTAGGAACTTTAAAACATTTTCAAAACAATTTTTTTTTTTTTTTGCTTTTGCTTTTTGAGACAGGGTTTCTTTGTATAGCCTTGGCAGTCTTGGAACTCACTCTGTAGACCAGGCTGGCTTTGAACTCAGAGATCTACCTGCTTCTACCCCCCCCAAGTGCTGAGATTAAAGGCATGTGACTTCACTTCCTGGCTCAAAAAAATATTTTTTACATGAGGATTTTTATCCAGGTATGGTGCATGTCTTTGATCATAGTACTGTGAGTTTGAGACCAGCCTGGTATACATAGTGAGTTCTAGGACAGCCAGGACTGCATAAAGAGACCTTGTCTCAAAAACAAAACAAAAAAATTTTTTGGAAAACAATAAAAATGAACATTTTAATGTAGGGAGAATGGCTAGAAAAAGACAAAAGAAAGAAAAAGAAAGGGGAGAAGAATTGGGGGAGGATGTTAGTCCATAGTGATACCTTAAGATTTGCAAACAGATGTTGAGCATTTCTTCAAGTGTCTATCGGCCATTTTAGATTCCTCTTTTGTGAATCCTCTGTTTAGATCTGTTCCCCATTTTTTGTTTGGGTTACTTGGTTTGCTGGTGTTTAATTTCTTGAGTTCTTTATAGATTTTGGATATTAGCCCTCTGTCAGATATGGGGTTGGTGAAGATCTTTTCCCAATCTGTAGACTGCCATTTTGTTTTAATGACCGTGTCCTTTGCCTTACAGAAGCTTTTCATTTTCATGAGGTCCCATTTATTGATTGTTGGTCTTAGGGCCTGAGCTATTGGTGATCTGTTCAGGAAGTTGTCACCTATGCCAATAAGTTCCAGGCTTTTCCCCATTTTCTCTTCTATTAGATTTAGTGTGTCTTGTTTTATGTTAAGGCCTTTGATCCACTTGGACTTAAATTTTGTCCAAGATGATAAATATGGGTCTATTTGCATTCTTTTATGAGTTGACATCCAGTTAGACCAGCACCATTTGTTGAAGATGCTGTCCTTTTTCCATTGTATGGTTTTGGCTTCACTCCTGTCAGAATGGCTAAGATCAAAAACTCAAAAGACAGCATATGCTGGCGAGGCTGCAGAGAAAAGGGAACACTCCCACATTGCTGGTGGGAGTGAAAACTTGTACAACCACTGTGGAAATCAGTCTGGTGATATCTTAGAAAACTTAGAATAGCTCTACCTCAAGACCCAGCCATACCACTCCTGGTCATATATCCAAAAGATTCCTCACCAACCCACAGGGACATCTCCTCAACTATGTTCATAGCAGTTTTATTTGTAATAGCTAGAAACTGGAAATAACCCAGATATCCTTCAACCGAAGAATGGATAAAAAAAAAACTGTGGTACATTTACACAATGGAATACTACTCAGCTATCAGAAACAAGGAAATCATGCAATTTTCAACCAAATGGATGGAACTAGAAAAGCTTATCATGAGTAAGCTAACAGACTCAGAAAGACACACATGGCATATGTTCACTTATAACTGGATTTTAGCCATTATAGTACAGGATAACCATCCTACAATCAATAGACCCAAAAGAACAGGAACAGGGACTTGGTTACCTGTCAGTGGGACAGTCCACCCTAGTGGAACTGCCATGTATGCCTCCTGTGCAAGAGGAAGCTCTTAGACCTCATGTGACTAATGAACTGAGAGGGGCTGATACACAGAGACACCCCACACGGGAGAGATGGGATGGGTGGAAGAGGGGGTAGAGGGTGGGAGGGAGGGAACAGGAGGGGGTGGCAATGGAGATGTAACAAAGTAATAAATAAACATTTTTTAAAAATTAACAACAACAACAAGAACAAAAAGATTTGCCAATGGTCCCCATAGTGAGGGGTAAAATGGGGAGCCCTAAAACATCAGAACAAACTCTTTGTCAGCAAGTATGTCCTTGGGACTCACAACGGCCTGAAGGCAACTCTGCACCCTTCCCCCCTGTTCTCCTGGGAACTTTCTTCACATATACCCTAAAGGGTTTCCTGGCTAAAAATTATGGCACATAAAGATTGGGTGAGAATGATTTAAAGTGCCAGGGACAACTGAATCTTTCTTGCTGCACAGGAGACAGGATCTAACTCATGCCTCGGCCTTGAGTTTGTTCTATGCTTCTTTATGAGGCCAAATTTTTCACAGAGAGCCTGCACCTTGGGGCTGCACACAGAGTGCAGAACAAGAGGGCCCTGATTGGAGGCATTACATTCAATAAAGAGCCTGATGAACAACTCTGTTCCTAAGCAAAGCTGATGAGAAGGCGCACACAGCCCTGGAAGCTCATCCCGAGCCACTGTGTCTCCTTACATGATTTTCCTATGACTGCCCAGGTGAGGGATGCTTATGGTAACGCTGCCTGAGTTCAGAACTTTGTTGTGGTTCAATTTTTCCTCCGTGCAAGTCAGACTTCACTTTAGTTTACCCTTCTAAAGGGCTTATCTGTTCTCTCTCTCTCTCTCTCTCTCTCTCTCTCTCTCTCTCTTTCTGATTCCACACTGGTCAGAGCTATAGTTGTCTGGAAAGAAAAAACAGAAATATCTCATATGTTATTGGAAATTCAACAGCATAACAATTCACAAAAATTGAGAGAATTTTTGAGTTTCCCAGAATAATCAGTTTTTCATAAAATTCATTGATAAGTTTTATGTGGCTTAAATTTAGGGATGGGCTATTTTGTGTGTGTGTGTGTGTGTGTGTGTGTGTGTATATATATATATATATATATATATATATATATATATATATTTGTTTTGAAGACAGGGTTTTTCTGTGTATCGCTGGCTGTCCTGGACTTACTTTGTAGACCAGGCTGGCCTTGAACTCAGAGATCCACCTGTCTCTGCCTCCCAAGTGCTGGGATTAAAGGCTTGAGCCACCATGTCTGGCTAAATATTAATTTGTGTGAGAGAGAGTGTGTGTGTGTGTGAGTGTGTGTGTGTGTGTGTGTGTGTGTGTGTGTGTGTGTGTCTGCTTGTATGAATGGTACCACCTGTGTATGGGTGCCCATAGAGGCCAGAAGAGGGCATCAGATTCCCTGAATTTGCAGTTATAGATATTTGTGAGCTGTCCAATTAGGGTGCTTGGAACCAAGTGTGGATCCTCTGGGAAAGCCAACTTTTTAACCTCCGAGCCATAGCTCTAGCCCCTGATTTTTCTAATAAAAATTCTTTTTTTTTATATAAGTACTTTTTTTTTTCTTCAAGTTACATCTCAGTCACAAACCCTTTCCTATTCTCCCTTCCTGTCCCACCCTTCCCCCCTCTTCCCCCCCAACAGCTTCCCTTTTCAATCCAACAAATGGTTC
>CAJQZJ010000077.1:399098-424150 GCA_907164525.1 Lophiomys imhausi
TGTGTGTGTGTGTGTGTGTGTGTGTGTGTGTGTGTGTGTGTGTGTGTTCATGGCTGCTCATCCTCACACCCACACCACCATGAGCCAGCTGAACATAGCAGGAGGAGATGCCTCCTCTCTGCATGGTCTGTGGAGTACCTCTACTCAAAAAGCTGAAGCCGTGCTCACCCTGCACAGGGCACTTAGGAGAACTGCTTCATTCCGGAGCACATATTGAAGGGCTGATTGGAACTGGGAATAATAACTTATTAACCACCAGATGAAACCTTTTTCTTTTCCTGCCAATCACAGAAATATTCTTATTTGCCTGTTTTATAAAGTCCCTTTCCTGAGACATGAAATATGATGTATGTAATGCATCACTCAAGCATTTTCTGCAAGGGAAAATGGCATGCTGTCTTTGGTATTTGTACAGTGTCATGGAATCTGGTCTTTTTTTTTTTTTACCTAATCCCCTCAGTATTTTTTATGTTCTTCAAGTATTTGGAAGGAAAGAATGTGAGAAATAAACTTAGGGGATTCTCCTGAACTGTCCTGTGCCACACCACTCAAACTTTGTTCCTCACATTGCTGGTAGAAGGAGTCACATACTCTTTTCTTGCCTGTTGTGAGGGAGTGGTAATAATAAATTTGCAGTGGTCTGGCTTCCTTATTTTTAGCTGAGATGTCACAGCTGTCAACTAGAAAAGCTCAGTAGATTGTAGCCACAAGTCTTTCCCAATGATTTCAGCCTAAATGATGATTCTCAACCAGGGCCACATTCTTCCAACAGGAGAACTGGATAAAGAGGAATTCAAAGTTGGAAAAAATGGCCAGAAGAACCTATGACTAGGCCAGTTTAGTCTGATATTTGTTCTCCAACCAATAGTGAGCCTGTAAGTTAGAAGCAGATGATGCCTCCCCAGCCCCCACCTTGGAGAAAGGAGCTTATAAAAACTCTATTCAGAAGTTGGAATTTATTGAAGAACAAAATATTTTCCATTTTGTAACTCTCCTTTCATATGACTTAGTAATTTTTCAGTCTTATTGACTTGAAAGCATATGGCTTATGGGTTAGTTTGGGGGGAAATATATTCCCCCAAAAGCAAAAGTAATTTCTTCTGGGGGCTAGGGATAGATACTTACATGTTCACTAAAGACTTTTACTTAAAAAAACAAACAAACAAAAAATACAGAATTTGGTCACTTTGTGATTTCTGTGAGCTGTTGATTTATATCAGGTCCCTCTGAAGCATTTCTTATAACTTGCCTGTTTTCAGTAATGAAACTACTTTTTTTTTCTTTTTTCTGCTCTTTTGTTTTGTTGTTGTTTTTAATTGCTTCAGGTTACATCTCCATCATTAGTGTCCTCTTTCCACCCCTCCCAGTCCCGCCCTCCCACCCTCTACCCCCTACTATCTCTTCCATCACACTCCTCTGAAGTGGAGTGTCCCTACATAACAGTCCCCACCCCAGTTCAGCAGTCATATGAGGGCCAAGAGCCTCCTCATACACTGGGGGCCTACAAGGCAGCACCACTAGGGCAAAGTGTCTCACTGACAGGTAACAAAGTCTATGTTCCTGTTCCCTTTGGTGCATTGGTTGTAGTATTGTTATCCTGTACTATATGGCTAAAATCTGACTATGAGTGAATAGATGCCATGTGCATCCTTTCTGAGTCTGGGTTAGCTCACTCAGGATGAGCTTCTCTAGTTCCATCCATCTGGCTGAAAATTGCATGATTTCCTTGTTTCTAATGGCTGAGTAGTATTCCATTGTGTAGATGTACCACAGTTTTTTAATCCATTCTTCGGTTGAAGGACATCTGGGTTGTTTCCAGTTTCTAGCTATTACAAATAAGGTTTCTATGAACATAGATGAGGAAACTTCCTTGTGATTCGATGAGGAGTCATTTGGATGTATACTCAGAAGTAGTATGGCTGGGTCTCGAGGCAGAGCTATTCCAAGTTTACTAAGATATCACCAGACTGACCTCCATAGTGGTTGCACAAGCCTGCACTCCCACCAGCATGTGTTGTCATTTGAGCTTTTGATCTTAGCCATTCTGACAGGTGTGAGATGGAATCTTAGAGTCCTCTTGAGTTGCATTTCTCTGATGGTTAATGACGCTGAGCATTTCTTCAAGTGTCTCTCAGCCTTTAGGAATTCCTCCTTGTGAATTCTCTGTTTAGTTCTTTTCCCCATTTTTTGATTGGGTTATTTGGTTTCTTGGCATTTAATTTCTTGAGTTCTTTTATTAGCCCTCTGTCAGATGTGGGGTTGGTGAAGATTTTTTTCCCAATCTGTAGGCAGCCTTTTGTTCAAATGACAGTGTCTTTTGCCTTACAGAAGCTTTTCAGTTTCATGAAGTCCCATTTATTGATTGTTGGTCTTAGGTCCTGAGCTGTTGGTGTTCTGTTCAGGAAGTTGTCACTCATTGGAACAGATGAAGCTACTTTTATATTTTAGTGCCAGGGGCCATTCCCAATGGTTCACAGGGTTCCCTAAGAGGAGATATGGAATTGCTGAGAGAGGAGTGAGTGAGTCAGGCACCGTGGCCAGGGGGATCTTGCAGCTCTGAGTGACTAGCAGTCAGGTTGGTTCTCTATTTATACAGGTTTCACAGAACAAAAACAGACTAAAGATTAAACAAGAAGTACAGATTATATCATTTTGTCTCCAGAGATATATGTGCTTTTTCATTACATGTCCGGGGGTTGCAAGTTCAGTCACAATTAGAAAACACAAATAGAATGGATTTAACTATTATTTTCAGTCCTATATCTCTAATTCAAAGAGTCTAAAGAATGTTTCCACCAAATCAAACACATTTATTATACAACAGTATAATAATATTTTATGCTGGCAGTGTTCATAGTTTTTAAGCACTCCACATAAACAGAAAATATCTGAACCGGTCTTTTCATGAATAGCAAATACTAATACCTAACTCCTTTATTTATATCATTTCATCATCTATGCTATTAAGTAGGAAAAGTTTCTTTTAGTAAATCTGTCTTATTTACTGAGTTCTTCTCCTCCAGAGGTGTAACCTGTATGGTCACCTATCTTTAAACTATGTTTTCAGAGTGCTCTCAATGTATTGTAAAAAGAGACCGTGAATCTGTTACCAATTCTCCTAGCCAGTTTCTAAGTTTTACCTGTTCCAATTATATCGTTTGAGTTTGCTTAGGGGTGGATATTCCAAGAAGATTCCTGGAGTCATTTTCCTCATTTAGAAATCCCTAGCTTGGTGCTTAGCTGTGTTTATCACAATCTCCAGGTCATAAGGAAAACTTTCCAAATAGGGCCAGATGAAGTTATTTACCTAAAAACAGAAGCAATAGTAAGTTTGGGACTTTCCTAAAAATACCCAGACATAATTTTCTCAGGAAAAAACATAAAGTCAATCATAATGCAGAAGGTCCCCAAGAATGTAACATGTAGAGACCAAAACCTAAAAGTGAGAGACAGAATGACCGTGATTGCAGCATTCAGCTCAGTTTTGCTGAAACTGTGTCAAACAACTGTGTTGGCTTCCTGACTTTCACTATTTCCGGTGGATATGGATGTACCACTTTAGTGATATTATATTTAATCCAATATCTCTAAAATATAACTGTTGCAAAGGGAATCAATTTAAAAATAATAAGCCATTTGTGTTTGCTTTTAATCAAAGTCTTCATGATCAAGCATCTTATAACCATACTTCACACGTGGCATGCCTTATCAATAAGAATTCATTTCTACTAGGTGTGGTGGTGCATGCCTTTAATCCCAGCACTTGGAAGGCAGAGGCAGGCAGATTGCTGTGAGTTTTAGGCCAGTCTGGTCTACAAAACAAGTCCAGGACAACCAGGACTACACACAGAGAAACCCTGTCCTGAAAAAAAAAATTTCATTTCTAAGAATAGTGAAAGCTGAGAAGTCAAAGACAAAGGCACCAACAGATTTGTGTCTATCAGGGACCCACCTCCTGGTTCATAGATGGTATAGGTGTCCATGCAGTGTGCTAGAGAGGGCTTTCTTTATAAGGACACTTCCCTGTTCATGGGTAACATGTGATGTCATTTAGACCCAAGCACCCACTCACCCCAGTCCCTTGTGCACCTACATGAGAAATGTTTACTCTGACAGTGATAGTGGAAACCTGAAACTGGTTCAACTTCTCTCTTCCTTGTCAGTGGTTGTTTCCTGAAGAATTCCTCCAATTCTCTTCATTGACTGCCACGAGGGAAGTGGACAAAGGGATAACAGTTTATAGTGTACCTATCTGGGAGTGTGCCGGGGGTTCTGGGCCAGAATAGCCCTTCACTGAAAGGAAGCAGGATACCAACAACTGTGGAACGAGCAGGGAGAACAATAGGTTCTCAACATTCTGATCATTGCCTGACCTGAATTTAATGTGTCTCCCTTTTCTTTCCTAACACAACTCACATGTTTTCCATGTATGTCTTCTCCTCTCCTCTCCTCTCCTCTCTTTTCCTCTCCTCTCCTCCCCCTTCCCCTCCCCTCACCTCCCCTCCTCTCCTCTCCTCTTCTACCCTCCCCTCCTCCATATCTCATTCTCTCTCTCTCTCATCCTTGGTTCTCATGTCCTGGGAACATTTCTTACTTGAACATTCTGAGTTTCTCAGGCTGAAGAGTTGGGAGCTACTCAGTTACACACTGAGTTTTTCTAGGGTGTAGTGAATTAACATTAATCTCAAAGGATTTAATTTTAGGACTTGAGTATTTCTCTTATTTGCATATGATTAATTTCTCACGTGATTATAAAGTGTATGGCTTGATCTCTCAGAAGCTTTTGAGGGAAGCACAGCTATATATGGTTCTTCAACAGAAATTGACTGAATGTCTCCAGATGTGGTAAGTCAGAGCTTTTATGTCCCTCCTGGGGCTTACACCCAACAAGGGAGACAGTGGTCAGCAAGGGATGAGATGACTTTTCATGATTGCTACAGAAAACAACTGCATGGATTCACATTTCTCAGCCCTCCTGCATGCACCTGCCTCAGTCTCTCAACAGAGTTCTCATGATAGTTACCTAAGAAATCTTTTTTTCATCATATGCCCATTTTTGCAGAGAAAACTAAGGCACAGGAAGCTAAAAGTACTGCTTAGAGATCCCAACCTCTACATGGTAGAGGCTCAAACGAGGACATTTGACATGAGGACCCTTTATCAAATCTAGGACTAGCTAGAGATGTCTTCCATATGTCTTATTTTCTTCCAGATCTACCTTCTTACCCCCCTCTCCCATCCAATCCTTTCATTAGGTTTATTGGTAGAACTGATAAAAACAAAGAACAGAGAGTGAGTCCAGGTTTGTCTAGTGCTAGCACATCTAGGGAGGTGCCTGTGTCATGCTGTGCCACCAAGATTCAGAAGAAACTCAGTGGGCTAGTAAATACCCAGGAGGCACATTTGAGGTAGTAGGTTAGATGCCCAAACCCATTCCCTAAGTCATTGTTTTCTGCCCCACCAACTGTCCTCCCAGTGACTGGCTTTAGCTTCCATGTCCCCTCAGTGACTTGGTTCTCAATGATGTCTAGGACTGCCCCTTCACATTGTCCTCATCTCATATGTAATTTAATTTTTACCCATGACATCTTCACAATGTTTTAAGATCCCCATTTTGGCTCTGTCATGTGTGTGTGTGTGTGTGTGTGTGTGTGTGTGTGTGTGTGTACATACATATATATGTATATGATTAATAAATAGGAACTCAGAACTAATAGCTACTGAGTGGGTTGGTAAGAAGACTTGGAGCAAAGCCAAGAAGAACTTAGGGCCCTTTGAGCTGTCCAAAGCTGTCAGTAAGAAGCCTCATTCACTGAATACAAGGTTGGCAGAAAGGAACACTGGGAAGAACCCTTCTTCCTTCCCTTTTTGAGTTCTGTGGGAAGTTGATAAAGAAATGAATTCGTATCTCATTTGCAATGGAACACAACATTCTAGAAAGAAGAATAATGTTGAAACTATTGGCTCTCAAAGGAAGGAACAATCGAAATGTCAACATTTGGGAGTTTTATTTAAGTCACGGTAGTAAGTACTGTCTAACTGTCTGATGTTTCCTTTTGTTATGAGTTTTAGCTTGGAATGGAACCAGCCTTGGAGTTTAATTTAACCATACTTCCCACACACAAGGAATTGTTCTCCTATCTTATTTCCTTCACAGCACTGGTGCCTTTGCTGATTACTAAGTCTAATCTTATCTTCATGGAGATAACAAGTAATTGCCTAAGCAATAGACAGACATGAGATGCTCACATTCACTCATTTGCCCATTCATTCATTCATTCATTCATTCATTCAGTTTTTCTGATGTTTCTTTTCCTGTCTCTTGGGCTCCTAAAGCATGTCCATCTCTGTGCTACCTTCTTAAGTTAATGAGTAAAGCCCAGACGTTGAAAGTATACCATGTTCTCCTTCCTTCCATCCCTCTGCTCCTCCTCCCTTCCTTTATTCGTTCTTACTTTCTTTCAATCTTTAGTTAAGAACGTTGAATCTCTTCCAAGCTTTGTTCAAACGTCACTACTGATAAGAGTAAAGTCTCTGTAGTTATTAGAAAAGACTGCCATGTGATTCTGGTCATAAAGCAAGCAGAGCCCTGACTTGGCAGTCAAGACCTTGGGGTCCAGGCCTACAGATGTAGCCCAGGGCTCAGTGTTTGCTTACTGTATTCAAGGCAGTGCATTGGACCCCCAGGCCTGCAAAAAGAGAAAATGAGAGTAGGGAATGGGAGAATTTGTCACTGTGGCATCAGGCAAGTCAGGTTCTTCCCCTGAGACTTATTCCCTTGTGCTTGTCATAGATATAAAACTAGAGAATGAGCTAATTCTTCTAACCAAGTACTAACCAGGCCTGACTTTTTTAGTTTCTAAGATCAGATTGGGCATCCTGAGGGTGGCATGGCCATACACAACAATGACCCAATTCTCATTAATTCTTTGGTGTCTTTTTTTTTTTGTAAAGCACCATGTAAACATGATGATTTTAGTAAGACACTCATGACTGTTTGCTTTTAGCAACCAAGCTTGAATGACATTGAACATGCCTTTAAAGATTAAAATCTAATGAGTTTCCCTTCTGGTAAGTATAATGACAACACATGTAGTATTGCAGTTCTGACCACTGTTGTCCCAGTAAAATTAAATTCTTCTACCCCAAATTACATAGGTATAAAATCTTTCCATTTGTAAATAATACTTTAAATTTTCATCAGTTCCTAGAAAAATTTTGTGCCTTGATTAGAAGAACAAAATAGTTTTCATTTACCTTCAATTTTTGTTACAAGCACAGATTTATTTGCTCTCAGTTTCCTAGTTTTTTTTTTTTTGTTACCATTAAAAATCATGTTAAAGCTGGGCACGGTGGCACACACCTTCAATACCAGCACTCAGGAGGCAGAGGCAAGTGGATCTCTATGAGCTTGAGGCCAACCTGGTCTACAAGGTGAGTCCAGGACAGGCAGGGCTATACACAGAAAAACCCTGTCTTGAAAAAAAAAAATTAAATGATTCTTTCATGTGACCATTTTAGTTTGTTCAACTCACTTCAACAGCTTTTGAGATCTCCATTGGCAGCTTATAATGTGTGGGATCTATTCTATTTTCCTTATCAGTTGTTGGTAGGCTTTTAAGATTTTTTTCTTTTCAATTCTTAGAGATTCTGCTTTATTTCATAGTTTTTCCCCACTCTGACTTTGGTCCTCTCTGGAGCTGTCATATTGGATTATGGATATAGCAATAGTGATTTCTGTGGTCACTTTGGCTAAAAACCTGGCAAGAAGCATTGTAAAGAAGTAGAGATATTTGGAGTGATAGTTCCAGGGAGCACAGCTGTGGGACCAAGTGGCCATGTTGTCACATTACATCAGCAGTCAGGAAGCAGCAAGTCAACACATTTCAAAGCCAGCCTCCAGTGACCCACTTCCTCCAGCAAGGCTCCTCCTCTTAAAGGTTCTGCCAGCTTCCAACACAGGGCTACCAGATGGGGAACCAAGTGTTCACACACAAGATCCTATGGGAGACATTTCACATTTAAGTCACATCAGACATCTCTGTCAAACTCTGCCATTTCTTACTTTGTACTTTGGCTACCATCTTTTCCCCTTTATCAATGTCCTGATTTGGAGAAAGTTTCTTTTTCTTCCCTTGACACTCTCACTGAAATATCAATTGACCCAGATAACTCTGCCATGCAGTGATTTTCAACCACAGGTTTAATCTCTTTAATCTGCATTGCCTCCTGTTACATTATTAGAACATTGGGATTCTCACTTGTTTCCAGTGCTGCCAGTCAAATCATTGTTTGCTTCAGTTGAGTGTTAAGAAATTCTAATCATGAACACACCTTTAATCCCAATACCCAGGAGTCAAAGGCAAGAATTCCAAGCCAGCTAAGAGCTGCATAGTGAGATCCCGTCTCAAAAACGAAAACAAGAACCAAAGCAAAAAATTTCTGATCATGTCACTGTGTCAGTTTTTGGTTGTTATGAGAGAACACTTGGTAAACCAAGAAGAAAAGTTGGTTTGGGCTTTCAGTTTCAAAGGTTTAAATCTAGAGTCTTAGTCCCTCATTCTCAAGCTGATGGCTTCTCATCTCATGGTGTCCAGGAGGCAAGGAGAGGAAGAGCTCCTGAAATCCCCTCAACTGCATACCACAATGGCCTAACTTCCTTCCACTCGATCTCACTTCTTGGAGGTTCTATCTAGCAGCACAGAGTAGTAGCCAACCTTTAACATGGGACCCTGAGAGAATATTCAAGGTGCCTTTTTCTTAGAGTATTCTTTTTATTTTTTTAAAATACCCTTATTAATGTCCCAGTGAATGCTTATCTCTTCCATTCAGTCTGACCAATGGTAGCCATGGGACTTTTCTACCTGGTGAGCCTCTAAGCTGTTGAAGCGTCATGTGTAATATAACCACATGAATCTCTCAGAATCTTGGAGCACAGGCTGTAGAGGATAGCCCTACTGGAGAGTAAGTGGCAAGGTGAGTAAGACCTTGTGGGGGTCAGAAGTGTTCCTCTTTTCCCAGATGGCTGGTTGAAAAAGTAGCTACGGGACTTCAAGGAAGGGGAGAGTGGATGTCACAAGCATGGGTTCTTGCTGCTGGACCTTATCATCCTCTAACTTAATGGTGAACCCCTGGAGTGCAGGTTTTTCAATGACCTATTTTGAGTTTAGAATTTTGTAATAATTCTATAACAATAATTAAGGAGTATTATTAGGAGTAAATTTTTCTTTTTAAGTAGAACTTTTACTTTTAAGCCGATGATTTCTAAAATCACCATTCCTATAGGTGACTTAAGTGATGGGGGGTGAAATAATAATCAAAGCATGTTTTTGTGTAGGAGGTAGAATATCATAATTGTCAGAAAAAACATGTGGGAGGAAGAAGCAATTCATAAATCCCCCTTGTGAGTCCAAACCAGATAAGTAAAGACAGGCTTTTTATGAGATGCTTAAAAAAACTCATTGTGGCTTCAGGATAATTGAAGAGATATTGGCAGTACAGTGAGCGCTCTTGTTTCACTGTGTGGTGTGTGTGTGTGTGTGTGTGTACATGTATATGTGTGCACATACATGTGTGAGAGTGCATATATTTATGTGAGTATGCACAGATATGCATGGTACATACATGTATTAGTGTATGCACACGTCGTATGTGTACATAGATGTGTGTATATGTACATGTATGTACATATATATGTATGCTTGTATGTGTGTATGACATATGTGCCATGGTGTGAGTGTGGAAACCAGAGATAAACCTTGGATTTGGGGGTTCACCCTTCACCTTGTTTGAAACAAGGTCTCCTGTTAGCCTCTGCATATGCTAGGTGAGCTGGTCCACAGCTTCCAGGGAGTCTCTTGTCTCTGTTTTCCATCTTACCATGGGAGCACTGGAATTTCAGATATGAGATAATGTGTTTGGCTTTAGTTGAGTTCTGGGAATTCAAACTCAGGCTCTCAGGCTTATGTGGCAAATACTTTATCTGCTGAGCCTGCCCTCTAGCCCAGGATTCACGCTTTCCACAACTGGCATGTTAACTGATGCTTTAAATATTTTCTTCCTGTCTCTTCCTGAATGAGCTGAAAGCAGAGGTGTGTAGTTAGGAGGACACTTACTCCTCAATGTGCCCCTTTGGCCTTCAAGCCAGTGAGTTCTAAATGCTGTGAAGTAAATTGATTAAACCATATTGGGTAATAAAAAATATGAAGCTTATTGGAACAAGCTGACTGTGACCCTTTTCTGAAGAGAAGATGAATTAATAAGATAGATTCTGCCACAGATCTGACTTCAGGAAACATCTAAAAGCCTTTCCAGAAGTCTCTAATGATTCACATGACTCCCATTGATACATGTGTGAGGCTCATTAGTAACTGGTTCAAAATCTAGTCACATATGTGGTTTTTATAATGCTATTTGGGACTCATAGAAATGTGAGAAAATACTTTTTGGGAACAAAAGAATGGTGGACAGAGAATTTTGAATATGATTGTAGAAACAGCAGGTATACAGGGTTTGGCACACACACACACACACACACACACACACATACACACACACACACATACACACACACACACACAGAGAGAGAGAGAGAGAGAGAGAGAGAGAGAGAGAGAGAGGACTGGGGACTTTTGTTCTGGGGGTTAGTCTACGCTTTGTGGAATATTTAGCAATGGCCCTACAGTCTCCCTACCAAATGCTAATAGTATTACACTGATAGTTATTGCAAACCAGAAAAGGTTCCCAGACCCTGCAACATGTCCACTAGAGATGTTTAATAAGAGAGAAATGACATCATTATGTGTTGTTTGATCTCCTCATCCAGTTCTTTGGCTTTTGCATGAGTGCCTCTATCCCTGCCCAGAACAGTCAGTCAGTCACTTTCTTTCTTGGGCTCGGCCTTCTTGTGGATTTTCCCAGTACAGTGAATGATGAGGACCTCCTTCCTGATCTCTCTCAGAATGGACTGTGTCCTGGTTGTGGTAAAGAGTACACTGACCTGGTCTGTGAATAAGTTGTATGTTGAAATTCTGACACTCAAGGTGATGGTTTTAGAAGCCAGCACTTTTAGGAAGTTATGAGATCATGAACATGAAACCCTCTTTAATAATATTAGAGAGCCCAGATGGGGTTATATATGCCTGTAGTCTCCACACTCAGGAAGCTAAGACAAGAGGATTGTGAGTGAGGCCAGCATGGGCCACATAGTGAGACTTTGACAGATAGAGACAGACATAGAAAGACAGACCTGAGACCAGTTCCCTGCTTCTTCCACTGTGTGAGAATGAAGGACATCTACAAAAGAGAAAGCAGACCCTCGACTGATAATGTAAGCCCCTCACTTCTGGAATTGTAAAAACAAAAACTATCTAGTTTACAATGCTTTGTTGAGGCAGCCTGGATGAACTGAGAACACTTTAGCAAGCCTAAATCATGATCAATCGGGTTACACCTTTTATCTTGGCTTTTACCCAGAACACAATTCTGATATACATTTGCCTAAGAAAAGTCACTGTTCCTTTGTAACCTAATCATTTCAGGCTTCTCTAGATATCTATAGAGACATGTAGTCAGAGGTTCTGCTAGGACCCATGGGCTCCAAATAAATTTAGGCTCAATGGCAAGGTAGAATAGATGCAAACAGCAATATGGAAGCAGTGTAGGGGAGAGTATTCAGGGTTTCCATGGACCCTACAGATTAGGCCTCTGGGCTTCTGTGGCTTAGTGAGCTGGGGCTGCTGCAGACTGCGCAAGAACAGATGGGAAACTCCAAAACTAATAAATGTTACACAGAAGATAACAACTGGTCATCCCGCCAAGTTTTAAATGAGGGGCAGAGAGTATCTCAGAGAGTTCAAATTGTCTCTAGACAGCTTAAGAAGGGTTTGCCTGGAGCTAGGTGCTACAGATAGAACTGGGACCCAAATGTGCCTTCATTCTCTTGCAGAACAAGGGAATGTCCTTTCTTCCATTTTATTGCTGTCAAAAAATTATGGCCAGTTAGAATTGAATCACATCCCCTAAAAGATAAACATTTCCCTCTGTGTGGCAGAATGTCACCTTGGATAAGAATAATATTGTTGCCGATATAAGTAGTTAAAGTGAGGGGTCTAAGGAAGGGCTGGTCCTTCATCAAAAAACATGACGGTGTCCTGTTGGGGAAAGGTCTAATATTGTTTCTGATTCATTGAATTCAATGCTGAGATCTGGTTACTGCCCCTTCTGAGGCACTCTCTTGATTGGTTAATGAAAGTCGCTTATGGCCAATTAGCTGGGCAGAAAGAGTATAGGAAGGTGGGACTTCCTCAGATCAGCAGGAATTCCACACACACAGAGACGTTCTCCCCTTTCTGCCAGGAGACAGATGTCTGGAGAAGCCTGGAAGGTACTCACAGGCACATAGTGGTTTGGGGTTAACTTGGAGTAGCTAATTGAGAGTCTTCCCAGCTAAGGGCTAAGCGTTAAAATATTAAAAGGTCTTGGTATGTTTAATTATTGGGGAAAAGACTGTGGTGGCTTATAGGCCCTCAGTCCAAGCAGTCCCAGGCTGTTGAATTCCCAGGCGCCCCTTGAGCCCAGGCGAATGTCCCGCCAAGCCGCCGGTAATTCCACTGGCCTAATATAACGACTTATATTAATTAACAGAGTTTAGGTTATAGGTGGCGTGGCCACCTTTGGTCCCAGGGCTCTTTCTCCAGGATAAGTTAGGCAACCGGTGAAGGCACTCAAGCCAGGCCGCCTGCTCCTCTGCCAAGCCGCCGGCTACTGCATCAGCCACTCTGCCGGCCTAATATTACAGTTTATACTTACTAATAACTACATTAATTAATTAATTTGCAGTTTTCAGTGTCCTCATAAGAAATCAAGCTTAAGCCAGGCATGGTGACCCACACCTTTAGCCCCAGCACTCAGGAGACAGAGGCAGTTGGATCTCTGTGAGTCTGAGGCCAGCCTGGTCTATAAAATGAGTCCAAGACAGCCAGGGCTATTACACAGAGAAACCCTGTCTTGAAAAATCAAAAAGAAGGAAGGAGGGAGGGAGGGAGGGAGGAAGGGGGAGGAAAGAAAGAAAGAAAGAAAAAAAGAAAGAAAGAAAGAAAGAAAATGAGACTAGTAAAAAGATCCCATGTGACAAGAAAGGCAGACTGAGGTGCTGCAACTGCAAGCCATGAATGACTAAGGTAAGAAAGATTCTCACGGGTGTCAGAGGAAGTGTGGCTCTCCTCACATCCTTGAGTTTGGACTTCTCATTGGTAGTTTGACTTGGTTTGGTTTTGTCTGGTCTGATCTAGTCTGGTCTGGTCTGGTCTGATTTGGTTTGACAATGCTGAGAACTGAACAGCCCAGAGCCTCTTGCCTAATAGACAAGTATTTCAACTATTCCACTCACCCCCAGTCCCATTTTGAACTGCTAACTACCAGAACTGAGACAGTAAGTTGTTTTAAGCCACTGTGGCCTCTGGCATGGCAGCCCTGTGGAGACTAAGACCATCTCAAAGGTCTCTCTGTCCCCTCCATACAGACTCAGGTCCCTCCACAGTTGTCATGGATGACAACCTCCTCTTCTGATAGTCAAATTCTGTTTTACCTGGTAGCTCCTCCCCTGGGAACTATCACTCTTCCTCAACTGTTCTTCTGCCAGGACGGCTAAAAGCTAATGACCACATGGACATTGCTTCCAGAATGAAAAAGGAAAGGAGAAACAAAACTGTTCCACTCTCAGAGAAAATATGCCTGGGTGTTCCGGAACAGGGCATATTTGGCTCCTCTTTCATCCTTACCTCATGGAGCCAGGAGGCATAGCTATGTTTTCCTAAGTGAGAGGTCAAGTTCACAGTGTAAATCACCTCTTTTCCTTCAAATATCCCAGTAGTATCCTTATGAATGCAATGTTATGTATCCCTGGTAATCATGATTCTGACAAGGTGTTGTGTTGGTAGGATATGTTCTCTTCATTAACTCTGAATACCTGAAGACAGACTAGCTTAATGACAAGGACTAGCCTTGGCACTCAGGCTATTTTAGGCCGGGACCCAGTGCTGGCAATTCCTTGTTCCTCCTGGCTATTGATCTGCTCTGGAGACTACAAGGGCTGATGACCCCTGCAGGTAATTTTTAAAGAGAGCTAGCTATAGGAGACAGAGGGAGAGACAGAGGGAGGGAGGGAGGGAGGGGGGAGAGAGAGGGGAGCCTATGTTTTTTTCTGTAGCTCAGAGAAAGTTTTTTGTTGCTGACTATATGAGTTAAAATGACCAACTTTTTTCCTTTGGCTGGGGCTGTGACCAAGGAGGTGGTTAAAAACAGCCCTTTGTTCTGTAACCTAACTGAGTGCCAGCAGGGCCACCCGCTGAGAACTCAGCAGGCTAAAGTCCATTTTGACTGACTCATCTCAGAAGTTGATGGTGGAGCTCTGAGATTTTCACCTGATCCGTGAGTTATTTGAAAATAATAAGACAGAGGTGAAAAAAGAGGGGCTTTCGCACACACATTCACTCAAAGAAAGAAGATAGACAAAGCTAGGGTACATCAGCAAGTTTATTGTGGTGACTACTCTTTACACTCTGAACAAGGGCTCCCTACATCAAAGAAAGAATTGTCTCATGGTTAAAAGACACATATCACAAGAACAGATAAAACCATTGCAATAGGAGGGCACTTAGAAATTGCTTTTCTACACAAGAATTGATAAAACAACAGTATATTATGCCAAGGCTGACAGGTGTAAGGAATTACAATGAAATAGTTTGTGTACTTTGTCATTAAGATTTATACTAAATTTAGGCATTCCTTGGTAGCCTCATTATATCCTGAGTTCATGGGAAGTATAGAGCCCCTAATTGGTTTTATAGCACATCTGGAGTTTGATCTTACCATCTCTATAGTGAAAGTTTATCTGAGGTCATAAATCTATCTCAGGCCTGTTTCCTAATGAGACACGCACCGTTTTGGCAAGAATATTTACTACAGCTATACATTTTCTTTCAAGTAACTTCTTTAACTCCAAAAATTGTTTGGACTGAATCAGGCAGTTTGTAAAACTCTTAAATCAGGAATAATAAAATCACCTTTACAGGACTCTGTGTGAAATCTGGCCAAACAAAGAGAGTGGCACTTAGAAATGAGGGAATCTCCACTCCATGTCAGTAATAACAGATAAAGAGAAAGGGAGGTGTCATCACGAACCAACTCTGGGGTGCATCTTCAGTGTAGACCTTGCAAAATGCTGGATAGCTTTTCAGGAAGCTTACATGTTTACTGAACCCCTTTTTCAGAGAGCTTCTGACAGTGCTTGAACAAGGTATGTGAAGGGCCTTGTCTGTGATGTTCAAGCAGAAAGAACAGCGGATGAGCATGAAGGGAGGAGCCTCAGGAGCACTCAGCTCCTGACAGCTTAGTTCAATAAAAACATGCATGTAATTCAGCTCTTTTAAGAGAATTGGCTTTGGGGTCTGGAGAGATGGCTCAGAGGTTAAGAGCACTGGCTGCTTGCTCTTCCAGAGTTCCTGAGTTCAATTCCCAGCAACCACATGGTGGCTCACAACCATCTGTAATGGGATCTGGTGCCCTCTTCTGGCCTGCAGGCATACATGAAGACAGAACACTGTATACATAACAAATAAATAAAATCTTAAAAAAAAAAAAAAAGAGAATTGGCTTTAATACACTTACAACGGCCTTGCAACAGAAATAACTAACACTGTAAATGCAACTGGGCCGGCAATACTTCAAGACATGACAGCAGCTTATACTACATTCTGATTAAAACAGCTGGTTGCATTCAGCTTTGGAGGTGTTTTTTTTTTTGTTTGTTTGTTTGTTTTCATGACAATCTCAGTGTCAGTTTACTGCTCTGGGTTCCAGTTCATTAAAATCTGGATCATCATGGCTTGAATTAAGAACTATTAAATAAAGAGAAAGAGGAGACCAAATCCAAATCCTATCATGAACATGGTAAATGATGAAGTAAAGACAATGGGAAGAGTAAAAGAATGAAGTAAGGTGTGGGAAACGTAACCAGTTGGTTTCCTACTGGTATAGGTGTAATGGTAAATGAGACATTCTTTTAAAAAGTACAAAATGTTATTGCCATTATTCCAAAATAATAAGAAAGGAGTATGTACTGTACCTTCCTCACCTTCCAGATAACCAGCAGGACTGGGATTTTCATGCTGATCTTGTGATTTGAGAAGCCATGTTCTTGTCACAGTGGACAGAGCCTCCTCTCCATACACGTGGGCAAATCCTTTTTCCTCATTTAGTATGGGGAACAAAGGAGCATCTTGAGAGCCTTTGCCACCATTGCCTTATGCAAATATCTGGCTTCCCCAAGTCTCCACTGTGGTCAGCACTCCCCTGGGTGTTAGTGCTTGATGGTTGTCAGAGGATGCAGGGTCTAGGAGTGGAGGCTTACTGGTGTCTGCTTGACCTCCTAGGAGCTGAGGTGACGTACATGAACATGACTGCCTACAACAAGGGCCGGCTGCAGTCATCCTTCTGGATTGTGGACAAACAGCACGTGTACATCGGCAGCGCCGGCTTAGACTGGAGGTCCCTCGGACAGGTAATCTTCCTGCCTTCCTAAACTCAATGTCTGTGGCCATCGAAGCGTCTGCCTCCAGAGAGCACTCAGACATTTACAGCACTTTTTTTTAAATTTTGGGATACCAAGGACCAAAGTCAGCATGCTTTCTACCAACTGAGGCATGTACCCTGATCCAGAGTTTCTTACACTTAGCTGGTTTGAGGAGCTTGACTTTGTTTAATGTGAAAAGTCAAACCTTTCATTGGAAGAATTGTTTTTTTTTTCAGATAAACAATGTGACCGCCATTGGGTCAAAGCTTAGGAACTCAGATGCTACTGTGAGCATCTTCAGAACAAGTTGCACACAGGTAACAGTACCAGACTTGAGGACTTGAGTCTTAGGGATAATACTGCACCATCAGCGAGACAGGAAACCATGCCAGTTCAATGAAGAACAGTGTGGATTAGGACAGAAATCATGTGAAGTGTTCCTGTAGACAGTCTGAAGATGGAAATGTTATCAGCTTACTCTTCACAGCTCGTTAATGTCAAATTTCTTGAAAATAAGCTTCGACGGCCCTGTAATTTTTCGTATATTTGTGCTTGCCACAGATGATCCATAGGGATTATAAAACTGTTGTATTTCCGTGTGTCTTTAGGAATGGGAAGCTCCTAGTCACTGGGTGCTTTGGGCACTTGACCACTCATACTACAGAGTCCAGGCATGCCCATCCTAGCTGGGTTTTGAGTGCGTGGCGTTAAGCGGACACAGTGCCAAGGTGCTAGTAATTCTCTGTGACCCATGGAGAAAGATGGCATTGTGTGGGATAACAGGAAATGGGAGATGGTATTAGGATTGTCTGCTTTGCATATGCAATCATTTAGCTCTCAGATTCCATTCTTTCTTTCACCTTCTTAAACCACTGCCTTTTCTGCTCACTCTCATCTGGTTCTCCTACTTTATGGTGAGGCTGGCAAGCACACTCAGTTATAGATGAAATAAACAGTATGCAACCAGAATGTCAGCAATCCAGTTGTTTTCCTCTACACTGAAGAGATGGTCTACATCTAAAAGAAAACTTACCAAATGTGTGGATGTCACATTAAGGAATAATATTGAACTTCCTCTTAGGACAGTGTGATCAAGAGCAAGCCCAAATTTGAATTCTCCGCTTCTTGTGCCATCCATTTGACTGAAGCCTGTGGTTACAAGCCAGTCTGTAGTTTGTCGTGTGTGTGATCTGTTCCTGCTGCCTGTCTGCTGTGCTTGTGTATTATACTGTGGTGTCTGGTGTGTGTGTGTGTGTGTGTGTGTGTGTGTTTCTGTTTGTCTGTCTGTCTGTATCTGTTGCATGTATCTCTGTTGCCTGTCCCTAGCAAAGGGCTTTGCTCTGTATTTGTTGAACAGCACAGAAAACATATGGGAAAAGAATGAGAGATCCTTAACAGAAATCTTTAACAGTTTTACAAGGAAAGAAGTTACATTACTAACCCAGAATGGCACTCAAAACCTCAAACATTTTATCAGCTTATGTCTATGTGTTGCTTCTAATATTTATGGTGGATAATCTGTTGGCTGCTTTCAGCAAATGATTACCACAACACACACACACACACACACACATTATTCTGGGTTGGGGTATGGAAGAGTCTACAACTGAAGATTAGTATGCATTTAGCTTAGTCTGTAAAAGCTGATTACATAGGAAATCCAAGGCATGGTAAGCTTATTACATCGTTTGCTTAGAGACAGGTTAAACTGAAACAAGCTGAGTACATGGTAGAATAGCAGTTTGCTTGCATACTCTTAAATGGTCTCAAGACATTTTATAAACGTGGCTACAAATCTGGCAAAAGTTCACTGTCTTTTGAGGCAAGAGGTATCTCCACACCTCAACTACACCCCAGCCAAGGTGGCTTTTCTAGTTTCAATTTTAGAAGACAGTTAAAGTAATCTAGGTTGGACTATTGTTGCTAATATGACAGCCTCAAACCCCAGCTATAGATGGGAATACTAAGAAAAAATGTGCCACAACTCTCTGGAGAGTGAGTTACCATCAAAGAAAACATTGCTTATCTACTTAGAAAATTAAAAAGTACTGTCTATAGAATTAAAAATTATTTGGGGGAAGCTAGAGCAGGAGGATGTGTGTGTTGATGGGAAATGTTTAAGCAGTATGATGATTCTCATATGGGCTTTCTTGTGCAAATATGTATTCCTCTACTGGTTGTAAATTTAATAGCAAGTCAAGCTACTTGTAGATCAGAGTTGGGGGCCAATATAGGAAAAGGAGTCCTTTCCTAAAGGCTTCCACTTACATGTCAGACACTGTGCTTATGAATATTTTTAAATATTTTATTTTTATGTGCGTGTGTGTGTATGTCAGTGCACACTTAAACCTGTGCGCAGACTTTGACAGTCTTAGATTAAGAGTTACATCAGTCACATCTGCACCTTTCATTTCATTCTTAGCAATTTGGAGTGATCATATCAACCCAAAGTCATATTTTTTTGTTATTTTGTTGTTTGTTTTTCGAGACAGGGTTTCTCTGTGTAGCCCTGGCTGTCCTAGACTCACTTTGTAGACCAGGCTGGCCTTGAACTCACAGAGATCTGCCTGCTTCTACCTCCTGAGTGCTGGGATTAAAGGCGTGAGACACCCCGCCCGATTTGTTTTTTTGTTTTTGTTTTTTGTTTTTTGTGACTGCTAAACAAAACTCTTAAAGATTGTCTTTGTTAGACTTTTATTGCTGTGAAAAGACACCATGACCACGGCAACCCTTAAAAGAAAACATTTATTTGGGGCTGGCTTACAGTTTCATAGGTTTCTGTCATGATGGGAAGCATGGCAACATGTAGGCAGACATGGTGCTGGAGAAGGAGCTGAGAGATCTACATTCAGATCAGAAGGCAGCAGGAAGAGTGTGACACCAGACCTGGCTTGAGCATCTAAGACCTCAAAGCCCACCTCCACAGTGACACACTTCCTCCAACAAGGCCACACCTCCTAATAGTGCCACTGTCTATGGGCCAAACATTCAGACACATGAGTCTATGGGGTTCTACTCAAACCACCACAAAGACTAAAACAAATCTTGTTCCTATTCTCTTAGCCATCTTTTCTGTGTTCTGCCTGGAGCACACTGCACTCTTTTTTGATGGAGGTGTAGTGGAGATACCATCTGGAAAGCAGGAGAGGTTTAAGATTCTTCATTTACTATCCCTGTAGTTTCCCTGCCTCAACTGCCATTACCCAGGACTTCTTTCTCACTTGCATCTAGTCTTTCTGGCTCTTCTCCACCCCGAGCACAAATGCTGCCTCCTGTCTGGCCCATCTTTCCCACATCACTCTCGGTTTTGGTGCCTTGTATGTATGTGAGAGGGGACGGTAAAGAACCACTGGTTCATGATTGGGGAAGGTTTTCATTATGGATAAGAGAGAGAAAATACTAGAGGCATCTGGAAGAGTCCAGAGCATGTAGAAAAAATAGACATGGCCAGAATCACATGTGTGAGAAGAGAGGGTAGTGGCGATAGCAAGAAAGAAATAGTGAGAGTAAGGATGGGGTAAAAACCTTGCCTATAAAGAGAGTGATATCTGAGGTGAGAAGGGCCAGGAGGCTGGTGTGGGAGCTTTGAAGTGTATAACAGTACTTGTGAATAGGGACCTTGGGAACCTGGAGGCTAGCTTGGACTTTGATATGCTGATAGCTGCCACAAGTATAAGTCAACAAAGAGCCCAGCCATATGTTTCTTATTGCCAGAGGCAGGGGAGAGGGCTCCTTTTGGCAGAAGGGAACCTGTTTCACAAGTTCCTGAGGAATGCTGACATTTATCTAACAGCCAGAAATCCTTCTATAGCCCAGCTTGAACTGAGCCTAGACTGTCATTTCTGAACATATGCTCTTCCTAAGACCTAACAGTTACTCTATGTCATCTTAAATGAGTGTTCCTTTCAACCATAATACATCTTCCAAGAGTCAAGTTCAGCTTATGCAATTAACTTTACATTTTGTGAGTTTTTCTGGTGACATCTGTAACTATTACTAATAATAATATCTTAAATCTATGATAAGCAAAAGAAATGATAGCACTGCCCTTCCAACTCCCATGTATTATGGGCTTTCTCTATGTCTGGCTTCTATCTAAGCACATGAAGGACATGAACTCTTGCCATTTTGACCATATCTCTTGCTTGTAAATAATTCCATCATCAATTCATTCTACGTAGGAAGAGAGGCCCCAGGTCAGCTTGAGGTCACGTGACCTTCCAGCAACTGGAGAAGCTAAAGTTCAAACCTATGCCCTTTAATACTAAACTTTTCATTTTCCTTTGACCTTGACCACCACTAAATTTTAAAAATAAGGTATGCTTAGCAAAAACTATTTTTACATTACATTGTTGGGGTAATAAAAATCAACATCACAATTCTTTCAGAAATCCTGTTCACTTCCATCCAATAACATGCTCTTGGTGATGTGGTGGCCATCGAGTGGTATCTGCTATTCATGTCCAAACCTTTGCAAACTCCCTACGTCCTTGGGTTGGATTTCAAAGACTAGGAGGTCCAATCTGTGTGTGTGTGTGTGTGTGTGTGTGTGTGTGTGTGTGTGTGTGTGTATGTGTGTGTGTGTATGTGTGTGTGAGTGTATTTACTTCTGTATTCCTCACCTCCTGTTATTCCTTCAAGGACTCCCTTACAATTCCTGCCCACAGGGAGTCCTGTGGGCAGAAAGAACACCTCTCCATACTTCCCACATCCCACATCGTGAGCACCTCAAAACACTGGGGAGGAAAGGAAAACTGTAGCTCGAACAAAGTGAACAAAAGGCCAGCTAGTGTGACAAGCTGAAAGGAAAGCACACAGCAGTTTCAAGCTCTGGAGGCGTGAAGCTGAAATGGGAGAAGCTGGGGAGGGAAATATGAAAATCAGGCTTTTAGAATTTATAGTATTTGAACAAACCCTCTTAGCTTGGAGTTGAAAGGTGGGATTCAATAGGTCCTTTGACATTACAAACCTGACAACTCTGAAAAAGAGAGAAATTTAAATAGTGTTCTTTAATGTAATTGCAACAAATAAGAATGGGCCTATTTAAACCCTGAGCACGCACACATTTTCATCTTAGCTACTTTTATTGTGGAAGGAATTAAAAGGTACACATGAAGATAAGTCAGCTCTCAGAGAGGAGAGTGTGGGGACAGTAAAAGCAGAACATATGGGTGGAGGACCCTGAAACTTAGCAACCTGCCCAGACTTCCTCCTGGTGCATGGACAGGGGACCACCTGGCCATTCTGGGATCCAAGTGATAGGTCAGATCTCAAGCTTTTAATTTTGAAGTTAGAAATTAATCTGACAACAGGTTATTCTCTATGGTATATATTTTGACAGGTTATTTCATGGACATGTTCTTGGTCTTGCCTGGGAAAAGGACTCTCAGCATCTATGATTGAGAAACTATAGGTTTCCTTTAAATGAATTTCTTCACTGTGCTAAGGTGTTATGAGACAGTAGAGAAGGTGTCACACTTATTATGCCTGGTTAACTTTGAAACACTTTTCATGGTTAATTTTCTAGATCCTTGAAGCCTACACCTAGGGACAATGAGGCAGAATCTGGGGTGGGAACTGGTAGGTCATTTGCCTCCCACCTATAGAGATCTGACCTCTGTAACTTTAGGATTTTTATATCCACAAATTCAAACAACTGCAAATCAATATATTCATTAAAAATCACTTCTAAATTGATTTCAAGGAGATTTTCCCCTTATCATTATTCCATAAGCAGCCCAGCATAACAACAACTACCTACACAACATTTTCAAAGCATCGGGGATTGTTAGTAAACTAGAGGTGATTTACTGTGCACAGGAGAATTGGAGTACAGTGTGTAAACACTATGGCATTTTATTTGAAAACCCTGATCATCTGGACTTTGGTATCTTACAAGAATATACCTCTCCTATTAGTTCTGTTTTTCTGGAAAACTCTGACCAATAGAGATAAGAACAGGAAGAAAGATTTGATGGGAGAGAACTGGCAGAGAGATTTCACAGTGACTAGTGGGCCATGAGGCATGAACCAGAGAGAGCAGGTAGCACTGTTCCCAGCACCTGGAGCTGGGCCACCAGAAGAGACCAACACCATCAATAGAGACACTCTGTCATTGGATGGTAGTCCTGATATCCAATGGGCTGTTGGAGGAACAGTACAGAGATGGACCACTGTGGTTGTTTATAGCTGGGGCGGCTGATTAGTGATGACTTTACTGACCCTAAAGATGCTGATTTCATCACAGCTGCTGTTCTCAGCAGTGATCATTTGATGGGCACTGGCATGAGTCAAAATCACAGTCCTTCACTAGGGTGTGTCACTTCTTTGAGATATCCCTATAGCCTGGAATTAACAATGAAAATGTCATTAAGATCTGGCCAGTCTTTGAGTCCCCCTCTTGTGTATTTCATTGTGAGTGCCTGTGAGTCTATGGTGTATACATGTGTGCACATGTGTACATGTGTACATGTGTGTGTCAGAGGACAGAGATCAACAGTAAGTGTTGATCCACAGGATGGCATCCCTGCTCCCCACCCCTGCCTTTGAGACAAACTCTCCCACTTTCATCTGGAGTTGTTCAATTAGGCTAGTCCTGACAGTCCACCTATCTCTGCCTCCCCAGCACTGGGATTACAAGCACATGCTACCATGTCTGGAGTTTCATAAAGTGAGTTCTGAGGGATTAGGAATGACACTCGGATCCTTCATGATTACCCAGCAAGTAATTCGCTGACTGATCCATCTCCCCAGCCCTTGAGTCTGTCTTGTTCCTTTTATTTTTCCATTTAAAGAAAAGGTCAGAGACAGAATGTTGAAGCTCCATTGAGTGTGCAGTAAATAAGAGTTACTGGTGAAGGTCACTATGTCTTTCCTATCTGGTGCTAGCACTGAGCTGATGTTTTTCTTAAATGTAAAAGTAACTTTTATTCAACAGATTGTGATTGTTGTCTCAGAGGAGTACTGCTGAATAACCTCACCCTTCCTAGCTCTTTCTGAAATCTGACTGGCTAGTTCAACCCAACTATTCCGGCTCAAACTCCTTTCCAAGCTGACTGATTCAACCTGGCTTCTCTCAGTTTCTGACTGAATTGCTCTGTTTGGCCTCAAACTAACTCTGGCAATTTGTTCTAATCTTCTGGCTCCTCTTCACCCCTCTGGCTCCAACTGCTTCTGCAGAAACTCATGAATGAATTCAACTCCACTGCACTGACCTCACTCAGCTGGACTCTCAGTTAACTGCCAATTGACTTACTTCAGCTCAATTTAATTGTACTGTCTTCTCTATTCTCTCTCTCTCTCTCTCTCTCTCTCTGCTGTAGCCTATTTTACTCCTTTCTCTACTGTACTGTACTGTACTCAACTCCACCACACAGCTCTTAAGTAGCTTCTCTTTCCTGTCCTCGTGAGAGTTGGGTGTATCCTATCTCTGACTCATTCTGTCAAATCTTTCTCTAATTCATCACTTTGTCTGCCCCTCAATTAGATGTCACTTTGAAACATGAATGCTTCCTTCTACAAACTAACTTTACCTTCATTGTTTGGATTAAAGATGTGTACTAAGGGTATGTCTGTATTCTAGCCAGAGGGATTAAAGGTGTGTCATTCTAGCCAGATCATACAAACATAGAAGGTCTTTGGATGCGATCCTTGCCAGGGCAATCATGTTGCTGGATTAAAATTCCTCTATACTTACAATTTAAAGCTTCTGAAGGTGTGCTTTAGCTCCTGGGGAAGAGATGCATCTGTGATTTAGGTAACTAGCTATCAAGACCAAATGTAAATGAAAAGGCAAAAGGCAATTCACCCGCCAATACAGCAGGGAATAATTAGTAGTCCTTAGAAAACATTTAACATAGGAAAGCAAATAATTAGTTCCTCCTTATTGGTTGAGAGATTACCTGTGCAGCTCAGAAAGGCCATTTCTGTTTGCATGTGCATTTTAAAGTAAATGAGGGGATAGAAGTCCCTGCTTTTAATCAAATACATGTATTAAGAAACTGTTTTCAATAACAAAGCTATGCAAATTTTCTACAATTTCTATAGCGGCAATTCTGCAAGTAGGATTATTCAAAGGAGCATAAATAAATCTTTTCTTCCTGTCTTCTGTGGGAACCATTCTTACACATCACTGAATTGTCTCCCTGCCCCTGTTTATGTGGTGATGCTGAGGAATAAGAGATCATCTTGCCTTTCTCCTGCCCTTCCTAGATTAATAACAGTTACAGCGTCATTTCTGAGTAAAGTTTGTGTCTGAGCTTGTATTCAATGTCCAGTCCACCACCTTCACTTTCTCCTCTGTTCTAAACAGCATGGTAGCCTGTGGTTTCCTAATGTGGCTTGTCATGAGATGCCTGTCCTGGTTACTTAAAAAATTTTTTTTTGTTTGCTATTATTATTCTGTGTGGATGGACCATGTGTGCCACCACGGAGTGTGTGTGTGTGTGTGTGTGTGTGTGTGTGTGTGTGTGTGTGTGTG
>CAJQZJ010000077.1:424160-459627 GCA_907164525.1 Lophiomys imhausi
TGTGTGTGTGTGTGTGTGTGTGTGTGTGTGTGTGTGTGTGTGTGTGTTTAGGTCAGAGGTGAACTTCATTTGCCTGGTTCTCTTCCACCTTTATATGGGGATGGAACCCCAGATCCTTGGGCTTACAATGTCAGGCAGCAAGAACCTTTACCTGCTCAACCGTCTTGTTGGCTCCTGATCACTTATTCCCCTAGATACAGTCCACTGAGCTAAAGGCTCTCCTAAATTATGATTCCCTCCTTGAGCTCAAGTAAGAGACTTGCCTTCAAACAAAACTCAAAACCCCCTCACTGTGGACATTTACCTCTCTTCAGTGAAGCTCCTGCCTTGGAAGGCAGGGGCTTGCTGCTGTCAGGTTTCCCTTTCGCCATTCTCACCATTCATGCTGGCTATGTCCAGGCTGTTGTTCTTTAGTGAAACATAGAGGTTGAAGTCAGAATGGAAAGTGATTTTTTTTTCTTGCATTGTAGCTGTATGGCCGAGGAAGTGTTGCCACCTCCTTGAGTTTTCATTTGTTCATGATCTGTGAAGTCACTGAAGTCACTGGGGAACCAAATGAGTTACCAAAATGCACCTGGCACCACACCTGAAGCAAGGGGACTGTCGATAAACTGTGGCCATTGAGCTGATGCCAAGGAAACATCGCTGTCTAGGTCAACAAGGAAAGCCTGTATCAATGTTTGTTTCATGTCATCAACGATGGTGCCATCGATCTCTCTCCCCCACACACAGCCTTCTTGACAGTACGGGATGGGGAGCAATGGCACCACAGGGGCATGGCCCACTGTGGCCTGCTGAAGGCATTGCTTCAAAGCCCTGCCATAGAGCTTTATTTTGTAGTTATTATCAAGGACAATGCACAGATAATTAAGCAAAGTGAAACAAAAGTGGAAAATAGAGCTGAAACCATAGTGTTTGAAAACTAGACTTGGGTTTTCACGTGAATCAGACCAGAGCTCACAAGAGGAAGTCAAGGGGGTTGGGGAACGTGGACACGATGGGAGAAAAGTTCCAAGCTGGGCTCTGGATGTGGAGGGTGTATCATACATGCTTTCCCTATCATTCTGAAGTTGCACATAAAGACAAAAGCAAAGAAAACTAGGAGTCACCCATCAAGCTCTGGCCATGGGTGCTGATTGCTAAAACTGCTGTTGTTGGCTCCCAGCAAGGACTGTGGCAGCCAGTAGAGCCCTGGCTGACTGCTGCAAGTTGTAGGTCGGAGTTCTAACTTTACATGCTTTCTGGCTGTATCAGATCAGAGTTAGGATAACAACGACCTCATCCCCACGCACTGTCTCCCCATAAATTGGTTTTTCAATCCCTGGTAGGTATCTAGGAGTCCAAACTGAAGATCATGATAGATATACCCTGAATATGGCTAATGGCATGAAATCCCTGTTTCCTTTATTTCTTCCTGTCATCCCTCCTCTCTCTTGTCCTCTCCCCACCTCAGTCCCTTGGATTTCAACTCATATTTGGGCTTACATTAGTTGACTCTTGCTTTCAATTCCTTGTTTATCAATTTCTGAACTAATTCCTTGACTAATAATATGATGATTATTCTTACTATTCCACAATCATCTCAGAGAGAGATTTCTGTTTCCCAAATTCCTCTGGGTAGAAGCCTCAGATAGAATCATCCATGAGATGTAGACACACTTAACACAAAGGGTGCTCAGAAGCTGGCACTAGATCCTTCTGTAAGTGTAGAATTGCCTGCCAAAGTCTCACAGGTTCACCTCAGACAGATGGAAAATGGCAGCCTTAGATGGTTTTGTTTTCATGTTATTTTTAGTTGTCATTGTCATTTCTGTAGTGTTTGCGTGTGACATCAGGAAAAAGTTAGAGCACTTGACAAAGGAAAGATGTGGCTCACAGTTTCAAATACAGAAACTAAAAGCAGGAGGAAATAAGGACAGGAGAACATGGCCTGGGAACATTTTCTAAGAAAAACAAAATCATTTGTCTCTCTTCCTAATCATGCCAGAACTCACTTAGACACCACTCTTCATTACTGACAAGCTTCTGCCTCACATAGTGAAAGAGGGGGTTCACTTCTGCCTGAGCATTTTATTCTTGGATTTCTCTTAAACATCTTCCTCAACGTTAATCCCAAATCTCCTAAGTCACTGACTGAAGACTGGGATGCATGTTCTCATAGACTCCAGCAAAATGACAGCAATTCACACTATGCCATGTGTGAACATCCAGCGCTCACCTCATCAGAAAACAGAAGAGTAAGGACCTGGCCTTTGAGGCCAGGCATTCCCAGAACTACCCGACTTGGTCAGGGATAGAATGGGGTGCTGATGCTTAACTGGAACCCCATCTAGACCTTTCACAGAGAAGTGTAGCATTGGATGCTTCAGGTCTAAACCCATCACATATGCACATATCTGTGGTTACATATCTGAGTTTTTTTCTAAGTAGCTCTACAGTTTGTCAGCTCCTTGGTGAGTAAACACTTAAGTGAAAATCTAGAGCAAATAACAACAACTGTCTTTGTGGATTTTGCACAGCTCCTCTCACATACACTTCTCTGATCCTCTCAAAGCTTCTGACAGCAGCAAGAAACCTTTGCTACAGTCCTCGCATCACAGATGGGCTGAGAATCAGATGCTAAATGGCTAACCCAAGGACATGGTGCCAAGAAATGGCTACACTGTAGCAACTGCTCTCATGTCTACCATGGAAAATGGGTAGTAGCCTGGTGAGAGGCACTTACAGACCATCCGCTTACTGCTCCAGTTTTAGGCAAAGAGTAAGCACTGAGTCAAGTGTTTCCTTTGGTCCCAGTTCCAGAAATAATCTGGGGAGCAGTGGCCCTGGCTCAGTGTCATTTTCAAAGTGAGCCCCTCAGTGGAGAGCCTGTTCCACTGTGGCTGACCTTCTCCAGAGGATTTTCTGTCTCCAAAGAAGAAGCTATTCAAAGCCCTTGACTTTTTTTCTCACCAACTTAGACATCCCCCAAGCCTCCCTGAGTCTCAGAAGCCCACCACACAATATTAGGAGTCTATTAGCTTTCTGTTACTGTGACCAATAGCTGCCATGGTCAAGTTATAAAGAAAAAAGTTTAATTTTTTTATAATTTATTTTTTATTTCTTCAAGTCACATCTCAGTCACAATCCCTTCCCTACTCCCCCCTCTTGTCCCAGCCTTCCACCCTCTTCCCCCCAACAGCTCCCCCTTTCAGTCCAACAAATGGTTCTTTCTCTTATAACAGCAAATACAATACAAAACAACAGAAATAAATACACCACAATTATGACAGTTATATGGCTTAGCATACATTCCCAATGTCCAGTCCATATATATTTGGCCCCTGACTTTAACATTCTACTATCTAACCATCTCCATGACTTTAAAGTTCTATATCTAACTCGGCTATCATACTAACTTGCATCACAACTTTAAAAACATCTTCTTAGATCCAGAACACCCTCTTGATTCCTAAACAACTCAAAATTTAACTATGAGACTCTAGCTATCTATTCTTCAACCACCTCAGAGACCTGAGAGGAATAAATATATCTTATTATACAGGAAGTGCAGGGCCTGCATCTTCCAAAACTAAGAAATGACATATCAGTGGCTGCCTGGACAGTTCCCATTTTCTCTCCATACATTACAGCATCAATCTTCAGCTGTTTGATCCCACTTCTCTGACAGACATTGATTGTAGAGCAGGAATTATGAAGGACTTACCTACCCTGTCATGGCAGAGCTAGGCTGTCGACTTACCTGCTTCCAAGTTTTGTCCTTTTTGGACAGCAATCTGTCTACGTTTGAAGCAAGGGGTTTTTCTTGCCAAGAGATAGGCTTGCCACTAATTCAACCATCTCCCACTGGAGATTCTTCGATGCTCATCTTCTACTTGGAGTAGAATAGGGGGTGCTATCAGGAGCTGACATGTCTCGATATCAAAAAATCTTAATTTAAGGAAACATCTTTGAATGCCATATTCTACAGATCTCTTGTGGTTTTTGAAGACGCCCTATCTATCTCTTGTATTTAGATAAGCAAGTGTTGCTTGTCTCTTAACAACTTGATTTCTGAGTAGCTTAGAGAATATCTGTGATAGACTGTCATAGTAGCTAACAAAATGTCATGCTTGCATGTCTATGAGTTTGCATTTTTTGATTATCCTAAACAATTTAAGATGGTTGGTATCAAGAGGCCAAAGCTTCACATTTCATTTTTAAGCATTACTTGGTACAATACCTTTAAGAAGCGTTACCCTTAATTTTGTATCAATATACAAAGATCAATACCAATGTGGCCAAATATACTCTTAATATTGTATCAATATACAAAGATCAATACGTATGTAGCCCAATACAATCTTAATTTTGCATCAATATACAAGGGTCAATACCATTGTGGCCAAATATAATCTTAATTTTGTATCAATATACAAAGATCAATACCGATGTAGCCCAATACAATCTTAATTCTGCACTAATATACAATAATCAATACCACTTTAGCCAAATATAATATTAATTTTGCATCAATATACAAAGGTATAAGGGCATATTCAATAATCTGTCCTTTTTTTCTTGATCTTTCCTATACTATGTCTATGTCCCATTTTTTTTCAAGTCTGTTCACTCCTACATAGGAGAGAAAGAAGGATACAGAAAAGAAAAAGAGAGAAGTCCCTGGGTCTAACCTCCAAAACCCATTTAACAAGACCATTTAGCAGCTTGTAGACTCTTCCCCTAAACAAAATTTTCTGTTATCCATCAAATAACCAAAAAGGGGGGGGGGGGCACCCTCCCCACCTTCTGGGCATGGGACGTCACTCTCTCAAAATGACTTCCTGCTGATTTGGGACTTAGTAATCCTGTTTGGGGCCCAAATAAAAATGGAAAAAATGGTTAAAAATATTAATAGAATCATTTGATGTTCAGTCCTTTTGTGCTCAGCTGTTTAGATGTCCTAAGAAGTTTGGAGACAGAAGCTGATCTTCAGGGCTTTACTGAATGAAGTTCTGGCTGGAGCACTCTGTGGAACGGAATGATCTTAGCGATTTTGAGTTGTTGTGGTTGTAGACTTTTGAGGGAAACAGCTATTGAGAAAGTCTGCAAGGCTGGATCATCTGGGCCACTCGTCTTCTTTGGTGTCTGATTTGTTTTTTTCTGAGGTTTCTGTTGTCCCGTTGTCCCTGGATTCCTTGAATGGATGCTTTAAATTTCCTGAAAAGATAAGAACAGAGCCCTGCCCTAATCCTAACACTGGGACAATAACCTTTTTTTTGGGGGGGGGGGGTGATCAGGTAATATTTCTCCTGAAGCAAATTTGGTTTTTTGACAATATATAAAGTTTTTTTTATAATACAAATGTTTTTTTATTCCAAAGATGATTCACAAATAACACAATAATTTACATTTAAAAAGGATGAAAAACTAGATAGAAAGATTGGGGATTAAGAGCCTCAGTTGCTCTTCTAGAACACATAATGTCAATTCCCAGGGCTCTTACCATACTTCACAACCATCTATACTCCCATTCCAGGAGATCCAATGCCATCTTGTGACCTCCAGATACAGATATAGTTATGGACTTACATGCATGTATATACATATATATATATATATACATATATATATATACATTTAAAGCAAGTTAAGAAAAAGACACATTTATGGCTGCAGTTGTAACACAATTTGGAGAGGGCTTGCATAGCATGCCTAAAGTACTGGATTTGATCCCCATGACCTCATAAGCCAGTGTGGTGGACAATATATAAAGTATTATCTTTCAACCTGGTTTAAAGAAGAGATTATTTTTTTTATTTTGGAGCTAAACAAACCTTTAGTGTATATATTTTGAGATCTCAAAGGACAATTTGTTTGAATTGCAGCATGCCTTTTGTAAGTAGCTTTTAAACTTAAATCCTTCCAAATCCTATGTGTCTGTCTCTGCATTCTAAGTATTGGGATCAAAGACCTGTGGTTCCCATCTGAAGGGATTAAAGATGTGCTCCACCACTCCTGGATCGAAGTTGTTCCCTATGTAGAGCTTCTTTTGTATCAGGCTGACCTTGAGCTCTGAGATCTGCCTATTTCTGTCTCTAGTGTGTTGGGATTAAGGGTGTATTCTTCTTGAATGATGGGATTAAGGGTGTGCACCATCACCACCCTGTTCCTTGTAACTCTAGAATTTATAAGACAACTGACTCTATAGTGCTCCTCCTGACTCTGCTGGAGTTAAAGGCATGGGCTAACACCACGCATTTCATGTATTTTACCTTAGCTCTAAGTTTTTTCGACTCTTGGAGGTTTATGAAACCAGGTTGAACGGCTGTAACCTTTAATTTATTTACAGTGTTTTAAACCTGTTACCTGCTTTTTTATTAATTAATAAATTTATTTATTTGTTGCTTCAGGTTACATCTCCATCATATTGTCCTCTTTCACCCCTTCCCAGCCCCACCCTCCCATCCTCTACCCCCTAATCCTTCCCTCTTGCTCCTCCGGAGTGGAGTGTCCCTACATAACAACAGTCTCTCGCCCAAGTTCAGAAGTCATATGAAGGCCAAAAGCCTCTTCATACACTGGGGGCCTACAAGGCAGCACCACCAGTGAAAGGTGTCTCCTTGCTAGGAAGGGAAAACTAAAAAACAGACCAACAAACACACAAACCAATAAGAACAAACAACAAGAAAAAAAAAGTCTATGTCCATGTTCCCTTTGGTATGTTGGTTGTCGAACAGATATACTGTACTATATATCTAAAATCCTACTATAAGTGAATAGATGCCATGTGCATCCTTCTGAGCCTGGGTTAGCTCACTCAGGATGAGCTTCTCTAGTTCCATCCATTTGGCTGCAAATTGCATAATTTCATTGTTTCTGATAGCTGAGTACTATTCCATTGTACAGATGTACCACAATTTTTTAATCCATTCTTCAGTTGAGGGACATCTGGGTTGTTTCCAATTTCTAGCTATTACAAATAAGGCTGCTATGAACATAGATGAGGAGACTTCCTTATGTCTCCGTGAGAGGTCCTTTGGGTGTATACCCAGAAGTGGTATGGCTGGGTCTTGAGGCAAGGTTATTCCTAGATTTCTAAGATATCGCCAGACAGACCTCCATAGTGGTTGCACAAGCCTGCACTCCCACCAGCAATGGAGTAGGGTTCCCCTTTCTCCACACCCTCACCAGCATGTGCTGTCATTTGAGCTCTTGATCTTAGCCATTCTGACAGGTGTGAGATGGAATCTCAGAGTCCTCTTGAGTTGCATTTCTCTGATGATTAAGGATGTTGAGCATTTCTTCAGGTGTCTCTCGGCCATTAGGGATTCCTCCTTTGGGAATTCTCTATTTAACTCTGTCCCCCATTTTTTGATTGGATTATTTGGTTTCTTGGCATTTAATTTCTTGAGTTCTTTGTAGATTTTGGATATTAGCCCTCTGTCAGAAGTGGGGTTGGTGAAGATTTTCTCCCAGTCTGTAGGCTGCCATTTTGTACAAATGACAGTGTCTTTTGCCTTGCAGAAGCTTTTCAGTTTCATGAAGTCCCATTTATTGATTGTTGGTCACAGGTCCTGAGCTGTTGGTGTTCTGTTCAGGAAGTTGTCACCTGTGCCAATGAGTTCAAGGGTTTTTCCCACTTTTTCTTCTAGTAGATTTAGTGTGACCGGCCTTATGTTAAGGTCTTTGATCCACTTGGATTTAAGTTTTGTACAAGGTGATAAGTATGGGTCTAATTTCATTCTTTTGCAAGTGGACATCTAGTTGGACTACCACCATTTGTTGAAGATGCTGTCCTTCTTCCATTGTGCCATTTTGGCTTCTTTGTCAAAAATTAGGTGGCCATAGGTGTGTGGGTCCATTTCTCTGTCTTCAATTCGATTCCATTGATCTACTGGTCTATTTCTATACCAATACCATGCTGTTTTTACTATTATTGCTCTGTAGTACAACTTGAAATCTGGGATGGTGATATCTCCAGATGTTTTTTTATTGTACAGGATTGATTTAGCTATTCTGGGTTTATTGTTGTTCCATATGAAATTGAGAATAGCTCTTTTCAGGTCTATAAAGAATTGTGTTGGTATTTTGATAGGAATTGCATTGAATCTATATACTGCTTTTGGTAGGATGGCCATTTTTATTATGTTGATCCTACCTATCCATGAGCATGGGAGGTCTTTCCATCTTCTAGGGCCTCTTCCATTTCTTTCTTCAAGGGCTTGAAGTTCTTGCTGTACAGGTCCTTTACTTGCTTGGTTAGAGTTACTCCCAGGTATTTTATATTGTTTGTGGCTATTGTGAAGGGGGTTGTTTCCCTTATTTCTTTTTCAGTCCATTTGTTTGTTGTATATAGAAGGGCTTCTGATTTTTTTGAATTAATTTTGTATCCAGCCACTTTGCTGAAGGTGTTTATCAGCTTTAAGAGTTCTCTGGTGGAATTTTTGGGGTCACTTATGTATACTATCATATCGTGTGCAAATAGGGTTAATTTGATTTCTTCGTTTCCAATTCATATCCCCTTGATCTCTTTTTGTTGTCTTATTGTTCTAGCAAGAACTTCAAGTACTATAGTGAAGAGATACGGTGAAAGTGGGCATCCTTGTCTTGTCTCTGAGTTTAGAGGAAATGCTTCAAGTTTCTCTCCATTTAACCAGATGCTGGCCACTGGCTTGCTATATATTGCCTTTATTTTTTCTAAGTACGGTCCTTGTATGCCTGTTCTCCCCAGAACTTTTAGCATGAAGGGGTGTTGGATTTTGTCAAATGTTTTTTCTGCATCTAGCGAGATTATCATGTGGTTTTTTTCTTTCATGTTGTTTATATGGTGAATTATGTTGATAGACTTTCATATGTTGAACCATCCCTGCATTCCTGGAATGAAGCCTACTTTATCATGGTGTATGATACTTTTGATGTGTTCTTGAATTCGGTTTGCTAATATTTTATTAAGAATTTTTGCTTAATGTTCATGAGGGAGAATGGTCTGAAGTTCTTTTTCTTTGTTGGGTCGTTGTGTGGTTTAGGAATCAGGGTGACTGTGGCCTCATAGAATGAATTTGGCAGTGTTCTTTCTGATTCTATTTGGTGGAAGAGTTTGAAGAGTATTGGTGTTAGCTCCTCTTTGAAGGTCTGGTAGAATTCCGTGCTAAAGCCATCTGGTTCACCAGGTTAGCTGTTAATTCGCTAATATGAGCTGTCACAATTTTCTTTTTGAAGGCACTTAGTGCTATGAACTTTCCTCGTAGCACAGCTTTCATTGTGTCCCATAGGTTTGGGTATGTTGTGCCTTCATTGTCATTGGATTTTAAGAAGTCTTTGATTTCCTTCTTTATTTCTTCCCTGACCCAGTAGTCACCCAGTAAAGAGTTGTTCAATTTCCATGTGTGTGTAGGCTTTCTGTTGATTCTCTTGCTGTTAAAGACCAGCTTTATTCCATGGTGGTCTGATAAGATACAAGGGGTTATTTCAATGTTCTTGTATCTGTTGAGGCTATCTTTGTGTCCAACTATATGGTCGATTTTGGAGAAGGTTCTGTGAGGTGCTGAGAAGAAGGTATATTCTTTTGTGTTTGGGAGAAACTTTCTGTAGAGATCTGTTAGGTCCATTTGGTTCATGATCTCTGTTAGACTCATTATTTCTCTGTTTGGCTTCAGTCTTGATGATCTGTCCATTATTGTGAGTGGGGTGTTGAAGTTTCCCACTACTAATGTGTTGTGATCAATGTGCAATTTACGTTTTAGAAGTGTTTCTTTTACAAATGTTGGTGCCTTTGTATTTGGGGCATATATGTTCAATATTGAGATGTCCTCTTGATGAATATTTCCTTTAATGAGTATGTAATGCCCTTCTCTGTCTTTTTTTTTATTAACTTCAGTTGGAAGTCTATTTTGTTTGATATTAGGATGGCTACTCCAGCTTCCTTCCTGGGTCCATTTGCTTGGAAAACCTTTTCCCAGCCCTTTACTCTGAGATAGTGTCTATCTTTGATAGTGAGATGTGTTTCTTGTATGCAGCAAAAAGAAGGGTCTTGCTTACGGATCCAATATGTAAGCCTGTGTCTTTTTGTTGGGGAGTTGAGTCCATTGATGTTGGTGGATATTAGTGACCAGGGGTTGTTATTTCCCATTGGTTTGGTATAGGTGATCATCCTGTGTCTCTTTTGGTTTAGTTGCTGTGGAGTTTTCTATTTCCTCTGTTTTCTTGGGTGTAGTTTTCTTCTCTGTGTTGGAATTTTCCTTCTAGGATCTTCTGTAGAGCTGGGTTTGTGGGTAGATACTGTTTAAATTTTATTTTGTCATGGAATATCTTGTTTTCTCCATCTATGTTGATAGAGAGTTTTGCTGGTTATAGTAGTCTGGCTGGGCACCTATGTTCTCTAAGGACTTGTAGGACATCTGTCCAGGCCCTTCTTGCTTTTAAAGTTTCTGAGGAGAAGTCAGGTGTAATTCTGATGGGTATGCCATTGTATGTGACTTGACCTTTTTCTCTTATAGCTTTTAATATTCTTTCTTTGTTCTGTACATTTGGCGTTTCAATTATTATGTGGCAAGAGGAGTTTCTTTTCTGATCTAATCTGTTTGGTGTTCTGTAAGCCTCTTGGATTTTTATTGGCATCTCTTTTTTCAGGTTTGGGAAGTTTTCCTCTATGATTTTGTTGAAGATATTTCCTGGACCATGGAGTCGGGATTCTTCTCTTTCCTCTATGCCTATAATTCTTAGGTTCTGTCTTTTCATTGAGTCCTTGATTTCTTGGATGTTGTGGGTGAGAGATTTTTTAGCTTTCTCATTTTCTTTGGATGTTGTACTGATTTCTTCCATCAAATCTTCCATGCCTGAGATCCTGTCTTCCATCTCTTGCATCCTATTTTTGATACTCACATCGGTAGTTCCTGTTCTCTTCCCTTGATTTTCCATATCCTCTTTTAACTCTGACTCTGTTTTCTTTATTGTTTCCATTTCCATTTTCATGTCTTGAATGTTTTTATTCATTTTGTACATTTCCTGTTCCAGTTTGCTTGTCTTTGCCTGGAAATCTTTCATTGCCCTGTCCTTTTCCTGTTCAAGTTGAGCCACCTTGGCTTGGAGCTCTTTAATGGTGTTATGCATTGTTTTCACTTGTGAAACTGTGGCTTCTTTGAATTCCTTCATAGATTTAAGTTCTTCTTGAAGGGACTCTATCACTTTCCATAATGTAGAATTGTCATCATTTTCATGTGTTTCTGCTGTTGTGAGGTCATCAGAAGTGGATGAACTAGGATAGGTTTGCCTTGTTGGAGTCATATTTCCTTGATTTCTGTTTTTTCTTGGACCTTTAGCCATATGGATGTGTTTAGCTGTCTGCTCTCATTTTCTTCTGGGTTTGGATCCACAGGGGGCGCTTTGGTGTAGCAGTCAAATTGCTTGGCGATCTGCCGTTGTTTACAGGGGGATCTCAGGGTCACTGTGTTTCTAATAGCCTGAAGCACTGTGAGCTGGTGCAGCCTATTCACAGGTAATAAGGCATGGCCCAGGATTGTTTCACTGCTCCGAAGTCAGACTTCTCTATGTTGCACACTGAGTGATCAGCCTGTAGTCGTTCTGATGGTATGGACCTGTTTGCCCAGGCACAGATTCTGTGGACTCTGGTTGTCCCCAAGGAGTCTGAGAGGGCCCGATTCCACGCCTAATATGTCTGGGTTTTCCAGAATACAGCTATGATCCCCCTGGCTTCTGGCTTCCATGTTTTTGGAGCCCTCAGCCTCTGCACGCCTCCGCAGTGAGCCCCGCCTCTGTGTGCGCCTCTGTGCGCGCCCCGCCCTGCCACTTCACTGTGCGCACTTCCTCCTGGCTCCTTCGCTTCCTCCCGGCTCCTTCGCTGCGGGCGTGCACCTCTGCCCCATCCCCCACGGTGCCACTCTAGCAGGCCCCCAAGGCTCACATGTGTCAGCAACCTTTTCTAGATAGGTAGAGGGCTCATGTGGGGTATGCTGGACCCAGTAGATTAGCGAGTGATCCCATGTGGGGTCCGAATCTGCTGCTGCCGCTGCAGCGGATCTCCCGCCGTGCACCCTGCTGCTGCCATTGCTAAGACTCACACGGTCCGGGTCCGCAATGTTTTCTAAATAGCTATAAGTTCTGCGTGAGGTGTAGGGTGCCCAGTAGGCTAGTGAGTGATCCCGTGTGGGGTCTGAATCTTCCTGCTGGGTATTAGAGTCAGTCTTACCAGGCATCTCTCCCGATGGGAGTTCCCGATTCCCAGATTCAGCGGCTTCCATGTCCGAGAGAGGTGGGGGGGAGAGCCTTGCCCAGGGACTCTCAATGGTCCCTTGGGAGCTGGTCGTGACCCCTGGTGGGTCTAGTCTCTCCGATTTTTGTACAGCGTCCAATAACTCTGTGCTTTTTATGGCTGTCTTCCCCAAGCTCAGAATGCATCCATGCGGGTTGCCGCCATCTTGGATCCCTAAAAGTTTAATTTTGTATTCTGAATTTTTCTAAAGGCAGTAAACACAGACTTTTGCCAGTATACTGCCAAAGGGCAGGGAGTGGGGAATCACAGCATACAACTGAGCTCAATTGTATATATGAATGTAGGGCTAGGAGTTTATTCCTTGCAAGTAGGGTCAGGCACATCTGTGGATGGGCTGTTGCTAAGAGGATCTCTGAGTATACTAAACTGGCCTGTCAGATTTCCTCCTAAGGCCAAGTCAAAGATTTAGACAAAGGTATGGGTGGACTTCATCATATTCCATGGGTAGGAGGAAACATTACTAAAATGAATTGTCAGGATTGTTGCAAAAATGGCCTAGGTAGGCTAGAGGCCAGGATCAAGGGCTTTGACAAAATGAGGGGCAGAGGGCTATTCAGGCAAAAGGTGTTTGTCAGTCTCTGAGAATAAGCTATTTTAACTCAAAGTTGTTTTGATTTAAATCCATGATAGGTTGGTACTAGAGTGAGGCAGAAAACATCATGGCAGGAGGGCAAGGTGGTACACAACCACATCATGGACAGGAAGTACAAGACAGGAAGAGGAAGAGCCTCGGGTCACATGAGTTCAATAGCATTTCCTCAAATTCCTGAAGGTCTATCACTAGCTCTACTTCCTAAAGTTTCCATCTCATCCAGTCTAGTGTAGTAATGTCACTGTAGGAAGCAAATCATTGACATGTAGGCCTTTGGGGATGTGACAGAGTTGAAATCACCTAGAGACACAACTCTGGAAGTGTGTTTGAGGGCTTTCCAGAGAGTTTTAATGGAGGAAGTTATACCCACCCTGAATGTGGCAGCACCATCCCATGGGCTGGAGTCCTAGACAGCTGGGAGCCAGAGTTCCCTGCTCTCTTCCTGCTCAGTCTAGATGAGAGGAGCCCCAGACTTGCACTCCCTCTCCATGAACTCTGCCATACCTTTCTGGCTGTGATGGAGTGGGACCTCTTGGACTATTAGCCAAAACAATTGTCTTCCCTCAAGCTGCTTTGTGTTGGGCCACAGCAGTGACGATAGTAACTACTACATGAGACATCCTGATCCTGTAGCAATGAGAATTTAGAGAAGAACTGGAAATTCACTTCTACTTTTCAATCCTTATTCATTCCATGTAGACTGTGACAGACATTGGAGATTGTTCTGTCTGGAGAATTACATATCATAGCTGTACTTACAATCTTTAAGTGAGTCAGCTTATAAATATATGGCAAGTGAAAAAAAAGAATAAATAGAAAGTAGTGGGTAGATAGCAGAACATCTAATCAGGCACTTAGAGTACCTGGAAGCAATGTAGTCTCACTCACCTCCACCATGAAGAATGATTTACTTCCTAGCGATTCTCAAAGGTACAGTGTTTCTAATACCCTGCACTGGTTTGCTGTTCTCTCTCTTTATCACAGTGTCAGGGAGGCAGCCTGTTCCAGGACAAGAAATCTCAGAGGCACTTGGATAAACACGAGTCTGAGACAAAGGGTCCTGCTTTCTTCTCAGAGTCTGCCCACAAGAAGCACAAATAGCTGGTGAAAATTTATCAATATAATTTATGCTATAGAAATAAAAATATAGCTTTGATGTTATTGAGCTTAGAATTTGAAGAAAGAGTCTGACTACAGAAGAAATAGCTGAAGGAATAGAGTAGGTTTAGGCTGACACCAAGAAAGGGATAAACAGGAATTTGTGTAAATGATAATGGAGCAGTAGGAGGGACAGGACCACATTTGTCTCTCCTGTCACAAAGGGAAGACCTCTCTAAGGATGCATAACATAAACTTGTGAGATGGCAATGTCACTGCTGAAGAGATGGCAGAGCCTGAATCCCTGGAAGAATGAAGGACTTATAGAACTTTCCTAGCTTGGGTTGTCCAGGAACTTATAGGGAAGCCCCAAGTATTCAACACCAACACAGTGGGCTGAGGACCAGGAAGAGCCCACATGTTCCCTCTGCTCCTTCCTTTCCATTCTAAGGTCTGTTGTATTCCATCTCCTTTCCACCATGACACCACCAGAACCATCAGTAGCTTCGGGGATGTCAAGAGCTTCGTCAAACTGCCTTCTCTGCTCCAGTAGCATGCCTTCCATGTCATGTGGCTCCGAGGTACAACTATCTTCCTCTATGTGAACGTTTTCTTATTTTTTGAAGAACTCCCCTGCAGGAAAAAAATGCTGTGACTAGACACAATGGGATTGTGTTGAAGTCTCTTTCTCCTAAACATCTCTCTTGTAGCTTTCATTGGAAGTGCAGTGAAGGATTTGGGTCAAATATATGAATTGTCTTTGACCAGGTCACCCTGACTGGCAAGAGTGGAGTGAGGTATGACTAAAGACAGTGCATGGGGAGGGAGACTGGGTTTTCACCCTCCCATGGAGGCAGGTGGACAGCCACACACTTGGATTCAGGGAGGCTCACGCAATGGTGCTTCAGCTTCTTAAGCCAGGAATCTAGGTGATGGGGAGATTTGAACATTTTAATTTTAAAATACCTGTGAGAAATCCAAGAAGCAATGTCATCTACGCAGTTAAGCAACAAACTTAGTGATGAACTAGTGCTCCAGTCTGCTGTCCTTACACCTGGCAGAGCACTGTGGACTGTCCAGCTGCCAACTTCCTGCCTAGTCACATGTTCTAGCAGTCTCTGTGAAGGTATTGGCAGGCAGGCATGGGTCTATCTTTTCTTGCTCACCCTTTCCTTTCCTCTTTGTTTCCATTCCTGGCTCTATATCACCTCCCACTTCCCCTCATCCAGTCTGTCTCTTTTTCTCTTTCTCTTTCAAACTTTTGCTGATTGGATTGTTTTTACTGCACTAAGGTGGCAACTCAGGACCTAGCACATGATTAACAAGCATCCTACCAGTGACCTACATCCATCCTCTTTTCTCTTTTTGAAAACCAAGTTAGAGCCTGCCTTCTCTGCTTCCCAGCTGTGAATTTTGCTTTACAAGCTTCCATCTATAACTCATCTTTTCCCAGTCTTCTCTGCACCTCTCTTCTCCCTAAATCCTTTAATAAAGGTTTATTCCTTTCTTGACAGCCATTTCTCTTCTTTCTTCCTTCTTAAAATAAATATCTTTGAACTTCCTGGAGTGTGCAAGTAAGTGATAATAATTTGTTTCCTAACCCTGATGGTGAAGGGCAGAGAAACAGAATGCTTACAGCGGGCCCTAGCAAAGTATTGGCACAGCTTATGCAGACTGGACAATTCTCTGGTCCTCAACTCCTGGTCAAAGTCTGATTGAGCCCTCAGCTGGCGACAGGCTGAGGGCTGCCATTGGTTGCTGGTACATCCTATGCTGGTCTGTCATTCCACACATTTCCCTACTGAATAAGGTCACTTGTCCCCTCTTGACCTCCAGGGACAGTCCACGGACTCCACACGAAGGTAGATTCAAAGCATTTCACAGAACTGCCTCCAATTAAACCCTGTGAAAGCCCAGCAAAGGATTAGGTTCCTTCCTACTCCATACATACAGCTAACTCCTATGTGGAAAGAAGTCTTCACTAGCCATTCCATAGGTGTCCACCACACTTATGTGTACACTGGAGTATGGGGTCAGCCATCTTCTCTGGAACATTGATGACTGTCCATGATGTATATTTGCTTCTGACTTCTTATTGTCATTAATCCCAATCTCTATTCAGAGATCATGTTCCTAAATCACTTCACCTCCCATCGCTTGGATACTTGCAGGAACTCCTCTCACCCTGACATGCAGCATCCTCCTTGGTTTCACTCCCATCCATCACAAGCTCTTCCAGTAACTTCCACAGTCCCACCCACCAGCCAACTGACATTACTTACTGTCCTCTGAACGGGTCTTAAATTTCTCGTCTCTGTGTCTTTGTGCATGCCCTTCTCTTCCTGCTTGGTGCCATCCTTAACCCATGACATATTCAAAGATGTAAAACAGTGAAGTAGACACAAAGATGAATTTACATTATCAGAAAAGGAAAGAAAACGATGCATGTGTGGTGAAATGAATAGTACCATATTTACTTAAACCATGTGCAGGCACTAAATATTATATGTTCGGGACATAGTTAATGAAAAACTCGATTTTACAAATTGTATGTATGGAGGGATGTCTGAATGCATAATAACATTAATTGTGTACATCTCAATTATCAATGCATTTCTACAAATAACAATAAAAGCTAGTGCAGGCTTGAATAGATCCAAGTTTAGTGTGTGTATGTGTGAGTGTGTGTGTGTGTAAGCCAGAAAACAGCATCTCAGTGACCTTTTGATACCTCATCTCTGAAGTAGATCTATCTGTCTATCATCTTCTTTTCTTCCTTTTTTTGTTTTTTGAGGTGGGATCTTTAGTGTCCAGTTTTATGTAGCAAAAAGCTTATGGCCATATTGTGTCATTGATTTCACCCTCATCCTCACTTTTGGGGCATTATGCTCACAAGGGAGAAGAAATTTCATCTTCCAGGAGGCAGATAGTAAGAAGGCCGATAGTGCACGAGGCAGAAAACAAAGCGTCTTCTCCTAAGGATATGTGTGACTCATGACCTGGGTGACCTCCCTCGCCCCTACTCTTATCTCCAGGCTCCTGGGCATGTCTAACTGGGGAAAAGAGGTTATGATTGAGCACTGAGCCAACCAGCTAACCATGCCTACCTGGATATGCCTGGGGAATGAGCCTGCAGAAAATTGCTAATCATTTACAGTATTAGAAGGTTCTGCATGTGTAATTTTTATATGAGCGTAACAGAGAAAAGAACTGTTTACTTGAAAATGTGAAGAAAAGAAACTACCCCTCTGTCATTCTCTGTCGCAGGTCAGCTTGTCATGAAGGCCTCATTTTAATAAATTATTGTGGGTTTTTCTGTCACAAGTAACTTGTGGAAAGAGAGTAGATTTTTGAGAAGTCAGTTCCTTGTGTGTCCATGGCAAAATTATACAACCTTTGAAAAAACATGTTTCCTGGTCAATAAAATAGTGGTTCTCTTATCTTGTGGGCTTTTTGGAGAGCATGTGGAAATTAAATGAAGAAATGAAGAGGATGCTTAGTAGTTTCTCCATAGCTACTTCTCTTCCTTGTGGGAATTCACCAAATACACTATTTTTCTCATGCTCACTCCATGTTGCCTTCTATGGTAGCTGGCTGTGTAGATGTAATTTCTCGACTTTTTTCTATGAAGGCCATGACTTTTTTTTTTTAATTTCCCATGGAATACAAAATAATTTCTAGCACTCAATACATGACCAATAAATAGATTAAGGTTGAGATGCTAGTTTATTAATTGAATTATCTATTGCCAGATAACTGCCGGGCACAGTTCTTTACTCCGTCCTCAGGGCTTTCATGTGGGGAATGAAGTGGGGCTGTCACCACACACCTATCTCTGGTTGCTCCCTGGGAGCAACACTGACAGATGCTGGCTCCAGGATGCTCGTCAGGGAGCCACAGGGGTCCTGCATCTTCTGGAACACTGTCAACACCACAAGCTGTGAGGATTTTTTATTCTTTCCAAGAAATTTTTTAAAAAGGGAACAAAATAAAATCTCAAGTTAAATTTAAACCACTAACCTAAAAAAAAATGAAAAAAAAAAAACAAAAAACCTTACTCAAGTGACTTCTTCTTTTTCACTTTGTTTCCTGTGACACGGTGAATATAAATGGAGAAGAGATGTATTAAAGTTCTGTTTGAGAGACTGAGAGTCCCCAGGAGACTATGCGTCTGTTTCTCTGAAAAATAAACAACTTCCCTTCTATAATCCCTTTAGCCTCAGGCAAGCCTTGTGGTGCTTTCTTATCTCAGAATATAACAGAATCTTGTATCTGGACATCTACAAAATAGCCCTCAAATCAAAGTTATAAAAAGAATACATATTAGTCACAGTTATTAATATTCTCCAAAATAACATATGGGTGTAATCATTCTCTTCTAGAAGTTTCTAGTTGGAAACATTGATAATTACTTTTACCAAGCTTCACTCCCCTTTATTCTCTAGCTTCACAGTTTTGAAAGCTCTGTGCCTGTGGTTGGCTCCCATGGCATTGGAGGATTAAAACGTTGCTTGCACACATAGCAGTATAAACTGCTTTGATGCCATGAGGCCAGCTGGATGTACTCTCACCTGTTTCAGAAACACACTATAATAAGTGTATTTGTGTCTACTTGGTTTACATATGACACAAGCAAAGACAATCAGGTCTGCATAAATCAACACTGCCCAGTTCTCCAGCTCACTGTCTCGTGAGATGTGACCTAAATAAATCAAGCCGCTGTGCTTAAGAAACCAGCTGTGACATAGAGAAGGAAAAGTGGGAATTTCTTAGGATTGCTTGGAAGTTTGGGTGGTCCTCCTCAGACCTGATTCTTGGGTGACATCTCAAAGTGTTTCCCTGCCCCACACTGAAACAGTCTTGTCTTCATGCAAAGTCTACTCTTTCTTAACATTCCACTTCTCCGTTTGAGAATAGTGAACAGTGAGTACCACCAATGAAGAGTAGTGAGTTTGAAATTTCAATTTTAAAAATCAATTTTCGCTCCTCAGAGTCAAGAGATAATGCACATGTCCCAAACTGCATACTTAGGCACCATAGGATATTGCCATAGATCCATAAGGGCACCATGGGCTGTTTCACATCTCTAAAGTATGTACAGCAAAAGCTGTTGCTGCATTTGGTCACCTTCGGACTCTTGAAGTAATCTTTCATCTTAGTTGCCTCAGTAAAGTGTCATACCAACCACTGTTGGTAGAAATTACAATTTTGACTTTCACAACTGAGTAAAGACTAAAATAATCTACCCGAAAAAACACAAGGTGGGCCAGGCTGTTCTAGAAAACACTTTCTCAGTATTGATCACAATCATCATTAGCCGAACCGAAAGTTGATATTTCGAGCTTTGTCTTGAGAGAAGCTATTATCCATAAATTGGAAAAGAAGATTGTACAACCTGCAGGTGGCCTGGAAAGCCAGGAGTCAGATTTGACATTTACCTTTTAAAGCAATGGGAGGCCATTAATGATAGTTGATATTGACTTTATGAATGGCATATTTTGAGAGCAGAGGTTAAAAACAGCCTGAAGAGAAAAAAGTAGTCAGTGATGTTTTATTAAATAACTGAGCCAGCAAAACAGGTCCAAGGGGAAAAGTACTGGCTACACACATCTAACAACCTGAGTTCCATCCCTACTATTCCCATAAAGTTAGAAGGAGAGAGTCAACTCCATGAAGCTGCCCTCTGCCCTCCACACATGCAACATGGCACACGTGCCCACTCCATATCACCCACATGCACACATACATTAATAATAATAAAATTAAAGATAAAAAACAACCAATATTTTATTTATCCCAAGACATCAATAATATTACCTTTTTAGATGTAATATATATTAGTTTGGCATGTTTTTACTCTAAATCCAGTGTGTGTTTTATACTTAGCTGTACTTCTCAGTGCAGACTAGGACTGTTTTAAGTGCTTAGTAGCCACATGTGGCTACTTGCTGCCACATGAGCCTGGCTCTCCAAGTGTGATCTACAGATCACCACCATAGTGATGTCATTTGGAACATCCTAAAAATGAAAAATTCTCACACCCGTCTCTGTCTGACATGCTGAATCTTCATTGAAATTTTAATGACATATTCTGGGTGTGCATGTTAAAGTTTGAAGATCACCTTTCCCTAAAACAAGAGGTCTCAAAGTGGTCCTTGGGCCAGCAACAGCTCTGCCCACTAATAAATTCTCAAGCCACAGCACAGACCTACTGTACAGAAACCCTGAGACTAGAAATCTGAGTTCCAACAACCCTTACAGATAATTTTGGTACATCCTACTATTCTGGGCTGGAAAAATGTTCAGCAGCTAACAGCACTGTCTGTTCTCCCAGTGTACCTGGGTTCAACTCCTAGCACCCTCATGGCAGTTCATAACCATCTCTAACACCAGTCCCAGTGATCCTGTGCCTTTTCTGGTTACTATGGGCATCAAGCACATGCATGGTACACAGATATACATAAGGACAAAACACCCAAATACAGAAAATAAATACTTTTTTTGAAAAGTCTTTTTAAAGAACCACTATTCTAAAATATCTTTCTCTAGTGATGCTGGAGTTTCTCCCATGAGTCTTATATTTTTGATTCTTCATAAACAAATATATATATATATTTGATTCTTCATAAATAAATATACATATGCTTATAAATACATATATTTTGATTCTTCATAAAAATTGCATTTATTAGAGAACAAATACAGGATTTCATGTATTAGAAAACAAAAGAGAAGACTAATTAGAGAGAGGGATATCAGCTGGAGGAAGGGAAGTGGCATGAGAAAGGGCGATGGGAGAGGAGAACAGATGAGGATACAGTATAAGGACTCACGTGGGTAAAGAGGCCATGGTGACCCACATTACTTTATCTGCCAACCTTTCATTTTCAACCTAACTTAATTTGTCAGAAGGATAAGTATTATTTCTCACTGCCATTAATTACTTAGGCACACAAATCTTCACTGATTTCACCGGGAGAGGAATGAAAGTGACATTGTGCATCTATGAGCTCATCAGTAGAGATGTATGTAACATTAAACTACCAACATCACTTCCCATGAGAATTTCTCACCAGTCCACAATAAAAGCTACCCTTTGCTCAGCACCCCCACCACCACCACCTCTTGGGTCCTGTACTGGATAATTTGTTCATATTTCCTCTGACCCCCTTTCCAACTCTTTGCGTGGTAGGCAGGAGCACCCACACCTCTCCAGGTAAGTCCCACTAGCTGATCAAGGTCAGGTTGATGACAAAGCCTGTGCATATAGCACCCACTCCCTGCCTCAGCCCTGTTCTTGCTGAGTTTAAATAATTTAAACCGAAAGCCACAGTGCAGGAGGTTCCAGTGAGAATGCATTATTAAAAGAGTAAGAAGAGCTCTCGGGTTAACTGTATGAGTTGCTCCCCTCATCCCCACCCATGCTCAGCCTGTGTTGGGCAGAAACACTTCAGGTTAGAACCCACAGCCGAGGGCCACCCCAGCACAGAAGACAGAAGACCCCATGGGCAACACCTCATGTGCTATAGTCACAGTGGGACAGCTGCAGGTATGGCATGGGGAGTAAGAATGGAGCAGAAGACATCCAGATCTCGTTGGTTGGGGAAGATTGCTTAATCATGGACTGTTTCCAATTGCTGGTTCAAGGTAAACAAGTGGATTTATTAAGTTTTAACATCTTTAATTTCCCTGCAGATAAGTATTCTCTTACTGTCCTAGCCAAGGCAAACTGCTTCACTCTGCCCTCTCCATCCCCTGCTTTTCCTCTTCCTTACAGATAACCATGGGGATGGGGGCTTTCTAAAGGTCTCTCTTGATGATTTCCCACAGTATGAAACATTGTTCTGATGAGGCATAAGAAATCAACTCTAAACCAGATGTGGTAGCTCACACTTGTAATCCTAACGCTGGGGAAACAGAGGAAGGAGGGTCAGGATTACCAGGTTAACGTCACCTATGTACCGAGTCTGAGATCAATCAAGCTGAACTATATAAGACCCACTCCCAATCAAAACATAAAAAAAAATCAAAAGCAAAACAAACAACACCAAAGAAGAAACAAACAAACAAACAGCAAGGCCTGGAAGATGCAGTTAGTACAATGCCTGCCACTCAAGCACTCACACCTAAGTTAAGCTTCCTAGCATCCGGCATCCGGCATCCATGTAAACTCAGAACACAGTAATGAGTATCTGTAACCTCCATGCTCAGGAGAAGGTGCAGAGATAAGCAGGACCCCAGAACTTGCTTCTAGCTGCTCTAGCCAGTCGGTAAGCTCCAGGCTCAGTGAGATACCATGTCTCGAAAAATACAGTTAAGGGTGACTGAGGAAGACACTGACATAAACTTCTGGCTTCTACATGAACACATAAACACTTACATGTGCACACACATACACACAAACACGCACACATCAAAAAAGAAAAAGGAAAGAAGGAAAAAATAAATAAAAGAAACAACAAAAATACCATGATGAAATCTACATCATATACATCTTTATGAGAGAAGATATCTCCTCTCCTGCCTCACTCTCAAACGCCTTTGTGGGTCACCTGACAGTGGTTGCCCTGGGATTATCCAGAGCAATGGTGTCAACATTTAAATGCAACTGCTGAGATATTGAGAGTCCCCTGAATATCTAGCTTCCGATGCTAGATATAATGTAATGCTGAGGAGAGCCCTGACATTGTCTCAATTCTTTTCAGTCCCGCAGGACAGTATATTTTCACTGGCAAGCCATTTTTCTAAACTATAAAATGTATGTGTCCTTTCTCCACTTGTGGAGAGGTCAGTGGCTTTGTGACGGGATTCAATTCAGTACTCATTTTGTGAAGCCAGTCATCACGTTTGTTTCTTTCTGTAACAGCACAAATTCTACAACATGGCAGCAGATTGTAATTGTGGAGATTACACTGTGATTTCAGTGTTAATTAATGCTTTCATAGCTGGCGGAAAAATACAAACATCCTGCTCAGTACACAGAACTGTGGAAATGGAACCTTGCCTTACTTGAAAACTTATGCTTGACGATATTCGGGGGAAATCAACACAGAGTAGTTATAGGAAAGTCACCGTGAAGACAATCACGGCCCTTAGAACAAGATCTTGGGGAAAGATTCCCACTCTGAAGGCTTCGTTCCACTCCAGGACACAGTATTGGACCTCATAGATAAGAGCAATGCAGGGGCACTGTGTGAGAACTTAGGGAAATATGATAAATGAGAAGGACTGTTTTGCCTCTGGTTGTGTAGTCGAAGCTGAAACACGGGCTGGATGAGGACGCTGATGGCGCCTTTGCAAAAGTGAAGCAGTTAGCGGTCCATACTGAATGTGCGTTGCCTAACTGTAACGGAAACAATCACAGTAGCAGTTCAGGCTGCAGAGAGCCATGAAGATGACTCTAGATGCTCCCTCATCTTTAGCCTGGAGGCAGCTTAAGAAATTCATCTGTCCCCGACCAACTCATTTCACCAAATGCAAATAACTTGTCTTCTGAAAGGTGTGGTGCCCGGGAATTTTCTCAAAAGAAGAATACTCTTTTTTTAGTTACAGATTTTTAAGAAAAAGTGTGAGGTTATCAGGAGTTTTCGGTCTACAAACAGGAAGACAGTTAAGGTAGACTTTTGAAATATAATCTAAATCCACTTAGCCCGGACTCTTCTCCTGGTTTTCAGAGATACTAATGGTTGGGAGAGTATCTTAACTAGGGTTTCTATTGTTGGATAGAGACACCATGATTGCAGCAACTCTCTTATAAAGGAAAACATTTAATTGGGGCTGGCTTACAGCCAGATGTTCTGTCTACTATCATCACACTGGGAAGCATTGTTGACACAGTGCTAGAAAGGTAGCTGATCCTGACAGCACCCCCTATTCTACTCCAAGTAGAAGAAAAGCATCGAAGAATCTCCAGTGTGAGATGGTTGAATTAGTGGCAAGCCTATCTCTTGGCATGTAAAAACTCCTTGCTTCAACTGCAGACAGAGTGCTGTCCAAAAAGGACAAAACTTGGTAGCAGGGAAGTCGACAGCCTAGCTCTGCCAAGACAGGGTAGGTTAGTCCTTCACAATCCCTGCTCTACAATAAATGTCTGTCAGAGAAACAGGACCAAAAGGCTGAAGACTGATGCTGGAATGTATGGAGAGAAAATGGGAACTGTCCAGGTAGTCACTGGTTTGTCATTTCTTAGTATTGGAAGCTGCAGGCCCTGCACTTCCTATACAATCAGATATATTTATCCTTCTCAGCTCTCTGAGGTGGTTGAAGAATAGACAGCTTGAGTCTCATGGCTAAATTTTGAGTTGTTTAGGAATCAAGAGGGCGTTCTAGATCTAAGAAGATGGTTATAATAGTGATGCAAGTTAGTATGAAAACTAAGTCAGTTATAGAACTTTAAACTCATGGAGATGGTTAGAAGGTAGAAGGTTAAAGTCAGGGGCCAAATATGTATGAACTGGACATTGGGAAGGTATACTGGGCCATTTAACTCTCATAAATGTGGCATATTTAATTCTGCTGTTTTGTATAGAATTTACTGTTATAAGAGAAAGAACCATTTGTTGGATTGAAAAGGGAAGCTGTTGGGGTCGAAGAGGGTGGAAGGGTGGGACAGGAAGGGGGAATAGGGAAGGGTTTGTGACTGAGATGTAACTTGAAAAAAAAAATAAAGTACTTATATATATATAACAAAAAAGGTAGCTGAGAGTTCTACATTTGAATCAGCAGGCTGCAGGAAGAGAGTAGGACAGTGGACCTGAGTTGAACATTTTAAACCTCAAACCCCACCCCCATTAGCACAATTCCTTCAACAAGGCCACACCTACTCCAACAAGGCCACACCTCTTAATAGTACCATTTAGTATGGGCCTATTGACCACAGAAAGAAAGGAGGCCTCTGGGTACCTTCTAGTTGCTTCTCTGAGCTTGTTATGAGGGAGTTAAAACACCTCCAGTCATGCAAAGTGCTTTGAGATTCTTAATTACTTGTGATTGGGACTGATGTTCATTAAAGCCTCCCGTTCTTTGTCTTTGTGAGGAACAGAGATGCAGAAGTTCAGCTTATAAAATGAAATTAGTTCGGAACTGTTATGGATAATCTGTGTGGCTGGGTGAAGCTTGATATATGTAGTCTACTAACGGAAATGGCAGTTTAATGTTTAAAACACATATTTCACACAGAGCATCAAAGTGGCTCAGACACAGCTCCCTAACAGCTGGGCCGCAGCAGATTTCTGTTTTAATGAACAATAACTCATTCTTAACCAGCCCCCTTTGCACACCAGCAGTGGTATTCAAATCACACTGATGTGTTTAAGTTCGTGCTGTTGTCCCAGTAGCCCTCGAGGTCCTCTCTCCTCACTATTAACTGTAGTTTCAGCTTAATTGTTATCATCTTTTTTATTTTCTGCTGTTAACTGAGGACTTTAAAAATTATTTCGTTTTATTTTTTGACATTATAATACAATTACATCATTTTCCCCTTCTCTTTCCTTCCTCTATACTATATCCAAATGCACATGAGAGAGAGAGAGAGATCCTAAACATATGCATACAACCTGTGCAGTCTGTATAATAATGCTACTTATATGTAGATTTTCATGGCTGATTTATTGGCTAACCAATTAGAGTGCTCTTTCCTGGGGAAGATGATTATTCCTACTCTGAGCATTCCTTAGTTGTTTTCTGTGTAGAGTGGAGGACTAATGAGCCTTCCCCCATGGATGTCAGCAAAATTACCATACCTTTAAATTGACAGTGTTAAAAATTAACAAGGAATTTCCAGGCTGTTTTGAGCATGGGCTTGGGGAAAAGCTTATATTTTAACTACATTTCCGTGTCTCATCTCTCCAAGATGTTATTTCCAGTCCTGGGGCTCCAGAGTATTTCTTTTGCAATCTTTGAAATTCTTAGCAAAACACCTCACTAAGTGAATATCCACAAGCTGAAATTCCTCAATGGCTCATTCATATTACCAGGGCAGCATAAGATATGGGGATATATTTGTTGGTCAATTAATATTTTCTTGGTGTCAGTCAGAGGCTTTCCTTAAAGACCCTTGTTTAGTTTCATGGAAAAGCAAACTGCTATAGGATTATTCAAGGAGCTGGGGATGTAGCTCAATTGGTATTGTGCTCTGCTAGTGTGCGGGGAAACCAGCCCTAGGTTTGATCTTCAGCACTGCATAAACCTGAATGGTGGTAAATGTCTGTAATCTTAGTACTCAGGAGGTAGAGGCAGAATGATCAGAAGTTCCAGGTCATCAATGGCTATATAAGGATTTTGAAGACAATTTGGACTACATGAGAATTTGTCTCATGTGTGTGCATGTGTATATGCATGTGGGTATGTGTGTGTACACACATGTGTGTGTGTTTCTAAACACATAAATGCAACCTAAGTACATAAACATACACATATAAGTCTCAGAGTGAAGGACTGATTGCCTCATTGCTTTGGGCATTTGTTTCTTTGTTTTCATAAATACTAGGGTTACTGGATCCACCAGTTTGCATTTGTAAATGCCTACCCAGTATGTTTTATTGCTCAGTCTACTGAAGCAATGCTCCTTCTCAAGCACGCATCCCAGTCACACATGGCAGCACACACTGCCATGGCTTTTACCTCCTTATCCTCATTTGTGATAGAGTAGTTACTGCAACATTCCGAACCGAAGGCAAATTGCAGATCAGTTCAAAGGCCTGAGCCCCACCCATCATGTGAGACACACTGTTCTGTTTGTTTTCATCCCAGTCAGACTGAAACTCTCAAATTCACTTCACAAAGGCAATCCATGCCCATGGGTGTGTTTAATGAATGTGAAGTTTGGAGTCAGCCCCTGCACTGCTCTGTGACTTGATTGCCTCTTCTGCAAAATGGGAATGAAAAGCTTGTAACAAAAATTAGCTAATTAAATTATTTAACCAGTATTTATATTGTATTTAATTGGTCGGCAGCTGTTAGTCCTTAACCCGCCATTATAAATGAGTACACACAGACACCACATGGATTTTAACAAGCCTTGGCCTGAACTGTGCCATCCTAGCCCATCTAAGCTAGCTCATAATTCTATTACCCAAATATAACCCCATATATACATACGTCCCTTTGGACAATTATTCTCCATGCTATGTCGACATTCCATGCCACGTGGAAGGATCTTCTTTAATCTACCCCATGGTGTATGTCCTCCTTCCTCCGGCTCTTGGCTTCTCTCCCGAGGCTTCTTCTTCCCAAGATGCTCTCTTTCTCAAAAAGCCATTGCATCTTAGTCCTGCCTACCTCTGTCTTTGCCCAATCTCCAGGCCTCAGCATTTATTTAACCAATCAGAGACAAAGTAAGTAACAGACAGCAAACAGGACCAATCAACATTTAAAATGCTTAACACCACCCCATCAAAAGCTGGCACCTACTTCACAGTGCTGTGAGGATTTAAGGAGATTCATGCGATCTTTGTCAGGGAATTATTAAAGTCTGTGTTGGAATTGTGTTTTCACTCTGAATGCTACTGTTGCTGTCACTGCTGTTACCCAGGATCCCGCTGTGGTCATACCAGATAGCTGCTTAGTCCCGTACGTTTGCCTCTCATTCTCCAAAGGATACTAGAAAAGCCAAGTGCCTATGGCTCTAAGATTGAGATCATCGCAAACCCACTTTGTAAAATCAAAATACCATTTAATCTGTGGTTTTTTGAAACCAAGAAGCTTCTGTGCAGCAAAGGACAGATAATCATCAGAATTTTTCTGATGATTAAGGGAAGGCCTACAGAATGAGAAGCAATATTTTCAGGTTGGTTATTGGACAGGAGATGAGAATGAGGAATGTATGAGATACAGTCAAAAGTTAGATACCAAAACAAGCCCAAATAATTCATTTTTTTTTTTTTAGTGGAATAAAGATCATAACAGAGATCTTTGAAAAACACACACAAGCACCTAAGTCTATGACAAAATGCCCACTCTCACAAATTAGCAGTGAAATGCAAATCAGAAACAGGACAGGATATATAAAATCTCATCACAGAATGAGCATCATCAGAAGACAAAAGATAAAGGCTGGAGAGGATGTGAAGCAAAGGGCAACTCCTATATACCAATGGTAGGGAGGTAAGTAAGAGCACCATTACAGAAAACAGTATGGAGATGCCTCAAAAACTAAAAACAAAATCTAATATGACACTATCTAATAGTAAAAACAGAACCTGATATTCTACTACTGGGTACATAGGAGATGAGATCACTCTATGAGAGATGCCTGCGGATCTGTGCTTATTCACTACAGCATAAGCTGTGAAATCAACCTCGATGCCCCTCAGTGGATGAGTGGATGGGGATTTTAGACATGCAGTGTTGTATCCACACGGGCTATTATTCAGTCACCAAAAACATGATGAAATCTTTTCATACTTAGCAACATGGATGGCACTGGAAGTCTTCCGGTGAAATAAGCCAGTCGCAGAGGGGCAAAGACCACACTCTCTCATTGGCGGAAACTGCAGCTTTGGTCTGGTAAGAACAGATGAGGAGAGGTGGACTGGAGGCTAAGACGGGCAGGAGGAATTGACAGGGAAAGAGGGAAGATAAAGGGCAGTGGGTCAGAGAAGAGGAATAAGTTGTGGGTTTCCATAGCACAGAAAGGTTACAGCAATCAACGATGTGTTACAAAGTGACAAAAAAAGGAAATTTCAAAAAACCAAACACACAAAAATGATTTCACGCTGACAGAGATAAAAGGGCTTTTTATTCCCAATTTGATTTTATTATGAATTCTATGCATGTGCACGTTAACGATGTATAAATACTTCTCTATTTAGAAGGAAAACTGTAGTAGCTGGCGTGGTTGAAAATGATTTGGTGAGTAAATTCAGTATGTTTCCTGATATGTTCGCTTTTAGTTATCTTTGCGTTTACTGAGCCTGGGTTCAGCGCATGCTTCTATGGCAAAGACAAAACAGTTGAAAGCGTAGTCCAGGGACAACAGTGATCAGAGGCCAGTGTACTTTAGGACACCATTTGTTTTTATTTGTCCTCTATCACATACCTTAGACCATCAAGTTGCTAGGGTGTCTTCTTGTTTTCTGGATGTTTCCTTCCATTTGTGAGCGTTTGAAAGACGTTTCTGCACAACCCAAATTTCATGTCTAGCTAGTTGTTAGCAGCCAATTGTTTGCCTCAAGGCCACACATGCATGCTATTTGTCTGGATACAGATACAATCAGGCTTTTCCTAATTTTTCATGAATAAAAGCTACAACTTGTGTTATGGAAAATGTCCCCCTGCAAAAGGTCAATGTAACCTCAAGAGAATGTAAACATCATGTCCTGTGGATATTGCTCTTGCTCCCTCACAAGAAAGAGCACTTTACTTCTTTGTAAACGAAGATGGGGTGTGAAGAAAGGTCATCTGGGGGAGATGTTCCACCCCAGTATTTTCTTCCTCTAGGGAGAATAGCCTCTTTGACATGGAAAAGCCCTTCTCGGGATGACAGATTTCCTGTGAAGCCTAGGTTGACAGTGGCAGGTGGGAAAACAGCCAGACCTGTGCTGTGTGCCAGGCTAGAAACAGAATTTGCCCTTTAGTCAGAACAGCAGGAAACCATAAAAGAAAGGGGCCTCAAAGATTTACAAGTGGAGTTAAAATTCATGGAAATTAATCACATATAAACCAAGTTCTAGGCAGCTGCATAGCTCAAGTGAGACTAAGGAGGGGCTTTCCAATGTGTGTGCCACTCTGAAGGCCTGAAAGTGAAAAGACTCCTTCAAGTACAGGAGAGGTGGGAGTTCTCCTCCAGTCACAGCCATCACAAAGGCTCACCACCTCTGATGAATAAATGTACCCACTAAGCATTAACTTCTACACTTAAAAACAGTGAATTTGAGCTTAAGAAAAACAGTTTCAAATTTCTATTCTACTCGGTGTTGTGTTGTGTGGGCATGTGCCCCGTGACATGCAAAGTTGTCATCATGGGGTCAGTTCTCTTCTCCCACCTTCCCATGGGCTCCGGGTTCAGGTTGTACAGCAACTGCTTTACCCACTGAGCCATCTTGCCAGCCCTAATAGAAACATTTCTAAAACTCTCTTTGCTTACCCTCTCATGCATCTTTCTCGTGCCTTGAATTTCATTGCAAATGAAACATCTACACCATGGTTATTCACACAATGATTGTTCAGTGCTTGCAAGATTATCAGCGAATTGAGACCCTGGCTGTGCCTCAAGAACAATGCTGGGGAGCATGCTTGAAGCCCTAAAGCAGTCCCAAGCTCAACGGATATCCTAGTTAGGGTTCTCTTTCTGCAAAGAAACATCATGACCAAAGTAACTTAGGGAGGAAAGGGCTTATTTGGCTCACTCTTCCTCATCACTGTGCATCATCGAAGGAAGTCAGGACAGGAACTCAAACAGGACAGGAACCTGGAGGCAGGAGCTGATTCAGAGACCATGGAGGAGCAGTGCTTACTGGCTTCTTCACATAGCTTGCTCTGCCTGCTTTTTCTTTTTCTTACTGTTTATTTATTACTTCAAGTTACATCTCCATCACAGTCCCTCCACAGTGGAGACCTCCCTCCACCCCTCCTGAACCCGCCCTCTCACCTCTCGCTCTCTCCCCCTTTTCCCACCTATCCTACTCCTCAGGTGTGGAGTGTCCCTACATATCAGCCCCCTTCAGTTCAGCAGCCATATGAGGGCTAAGAGCTTCCTCTTGCACTGGGGACCTACATGGCAGCTCCACGAGTGCAACGTGTTCCACTAAAAGGTAACAAAGTCTGTGTTCCTGTTCCTTTCAGTCTGTTGGTTGTAGGATAGTTATCCTGTACTAAATGGCTAAAATCCAGTTATAAGTGAATAGATGCCATGTGTATCTTTCTGGGTCTGGGTTAGCTCACTCAGGATGAGATTTTCTAGTTCCATCCATTTGGCAGCAAATTACATGATTTCCTTGTTTCTGATGGCTGAGTAGTATTCCATTGTGTAAATGTATCACAGCATTTTTTTTTTTTTTGGTTTTTCGAGACAGGGTTTCTCTGTTTAACAGCTCTGGCTGTCCTGGCCTCGCTTTGTAGACCAGGCTGGCTTCGAACTCACAGAGATTCACCTGCCTCTGTCTCCCTAGTGCTGGGATTAAAGGCGTGCGCCACCACGTCCGGTTTCAGCATTTTTATCTATTCATCACTTGAAGGACATCTGGGTTGTTTTCAGTTTCTAGCTATTACAAATAAAGCTGCTATGAACACAGTTGAGGAGATGTCCTTGTGAGGAATCATTTGGATGTATACCCAAGAGTGGTATGTCAGCCTGCTTTCTTATAGAATCCAGGACCACCAGTCCAGGGATGGTACCACCCACAATGAGCTGGCCCTTCCCCATTGATCACTAATTAGGAAAATACCTTACAGCTGGATCTTATGGAGGCATTTTCTCAATTGAGGTTCCCTCTATTCAGATAACTCTAGCTTGGGTTAAGTTGACAGAAATCTATCCAATTCACTGGAGAAGCTTGGTGGAGCCTTAGAGCTTCGTTTGCATAAAGTAAGGATGAAACTGCAAATTAATTAATTATTGTAGTTATTAGTAAATATAAACTGTAAGATTAGACTGGCAGAGTACTGGTAGCTTGGCAGAGGAGTGGGCGGCCTGGCCCATGTGCCTTAACTGGTTGCCTAAATTATCCTGGAGAAAGAGCCCCGGGGCCAAGGGTAGCCTACACCACCTGTAACCTAAACTCTATTAATTAATATAAGTTGTTATATTAGGCCAATAGAATTACCAGCAGCTTGGTGGGAGCTTTGCCTGGGCTTGAGGGGAGTCCGGAAGTCTGGAAGTCCAACGGCCCGGGACTGCTTGGACTGAGGGCCTATAAGCTGCCACAGTCTTTTCCCCAATAACTAAATACATCAAGACCTTTTAATGTTTTAATGCTTAGCCCTTCGCTGGGCAGACTCTCAATTAGCTACTCTAAGTTAACCCCAAACCACCATGTGCCTGTGATTACCTTCCAGTGTTCTCAAGATGTCTGTCTCCCAGCAGAAAGAGGGCGGTTCTCTGTGTGTGCTCAGGGTTCCTGTCTAATCTCAGTAAGTCCCGCCTTCCTATACTCTTTCTGCCCAGCTAATTGGCCATAAGCAACTTTTATTAGCCAATCAAGAGAATGCCTCAGAAGAGGTGGTAACCAGATCTCAGCATTGAATTCAGCCTATCAGAAGCAATGATATTAGACCTTCCCTCAATATAGGGAAGCTCCCACAGTTTAACCCATTGGGGCTAACAGTGATTTGTTTTCCAAGAACAACATTTAAAAATACTTTCGATCCTCCCAAATGCAAGACATATAAGTGTGAGCTATTACACTTGGTCATATTTTCAGATAATTGTACAAGACATACTAAATGAAAATGGCTGAGAAACATTGAAAAGTTCCAGGCTACATGGGTTTTATGAAGGTAGTACTGTCTGAAATATTATGAAGAAATAACAATTAGTTTTGAATAGACTGAGAGGCAGCATAAAGTACAAGTTCTTTGAAAAGTTCAGAAAAATATGTGAAATTAAACCAAGTTTTAATTTCATCACATTTGTGTAATGTGATGCAATATGAACCAACCAAGCAAATAAGTCAGGATTCAATGTGACTTGTACAATTGCAGAGGAACAAGGGTTCTCAACTCTATTAAATATTTTACTAAAGATGCTACTCAGGAAAGTTAAAATGTTATAAACATTTGATTAAAATAATTCTCTAATAATACAATAATATATTATAATTTTGTGTAAAAAAAAAAAAGAAAGAAAAAAATACTTTCCATGCCGGGCGTGGTGGTGTATGCTTTTAATCCCAGCACTTGGGAGGCAGAGACAGGGGTATTTCTGTGAGTTCAAGGCCAGCCTGGTCTACAAAGAGAGTCCAAGACAGCCAGGACTCAGTTATATACAGAGAAACTCTCAAAAAAACAAACAAGCCGGGCGTTGGTGGCGCACGCCTTTAATCCCAGCACTTGGGAGGCAGAGGCAGGCGGATCTCTGTGAGTTCGAGGCCAGCCTGGTATACAAATTGAGTCCAGGACAGCCAGGGTTACATAGAGAAACCCTGTCTCGAAAAACCAAAAACAAACAAACAAACAAACAAACAAACAAAAAATTCCATTAGGGCTGCAGAGATTGCTCAGTGGTTAGGAGCAGTGACTACTCTTCAAGAGGACCCAAGTCCATTCCCAGCACCCACATGGTGTCTCACAACTGTGATGGGATTAGTAATAGTATTTAATAGCATAGGGAACTTGAAATAGCAAAACCCTGGACTTTAAGATAAAAGACTTACTTCCGGAAGTGGCATGTCCTTGGGAATTCGCCAAGGACTGATGACTTCTTTGATCATAGGAATGGGGGCGGGGACATGCCAAGGCGCCTGCCCCCAGATCGCTGTCTCACGACCGCCTATTATTTCACGCCCCTCTGCAAAAAGCTTTTGAAGAGACTGAAGCCCAGGGGCATGACTTGAAAGAGCAGGAAAGCTTCTGCTGAAGATATTTAAGTCAAGATTCCCGTAGACAGAAGCTTGGTTCCTCTGTTTCACCTCCTCCTCGTCTGGCAGAGAAACTCACATCAGTCTCACCCGGAGGCTTTACCCTCTTGTATTGACCCGTTATGGGTCTGGAGATGGATTCTCCCTGAGATTCTGGAGCGCCTAAGCAGAGAGTTGACTCCTCTGAGAGCCCAGGGACTTTGCATTAGAGGGAACACTGAAATAGGACCCTTACAGGCCTGTGGCAACTAAATGGTGAGCCTGGGAGACTTTTCATATGCTAAATAATTGGTCTCTAAGACCTCCAAGGCGATTCCTGCTTGATAAACTGTCTTAGGATCTAACGAACGAAACTCAGACTTTAAGACTGAAAAATTGTATGAAGACCAGCCATCCATAAGGACCCTCGCCCAGAGGAAAATATCCTTTTGAGAAACCTTAGGTTAATGTTAAATGTTTGTATTAAGTTCTATGTGCTAGGTTTTAGAGTTAGGGTTTGGGTTTAGGATTTAGGTATTTTATAGGCAATTGTTAGGTGATTGTCAAATATTAATAAATATTTGCATGATAAATAAAAATTTACTGTTACATACAACCATCCATAACCGTTGTCCCAAGACATCTACCACCCTTTTCTGGTCTCCTTGGCCCCCCAGGCATGCATGTGCCTCTCAGGTGCACAGACATACGCAGCCCAAACATCCATACACATTAAAAAACAAGCAAAGACACAAACAACAACAAAACCTTTCCATTTATCACATATAACTACATACTTTCCCCTTCTACTTTCAGATGCAAGCTCAATGCTGGGACTTCCCCTTTCCACATCAACAAGTCTATGGGGGGCTGCCATTGTTTGCATCTTGCTTATGTGAACATATTTTTGCAGTATCATGGGTGAAACTTCCCTGTCATATTTAGGAGACTCAATCTCACTGAAAACTTCCCGTTCGTCTGTCTCTTACAGTCTTTCCACTCCTTCTATGATGTCCCCTGATCCTTAGACACAGGTGACTTACACAACACCAGGCACCTGATCCAAAGAGGGAACTGATTGTTTACTGGAAATCCTCTCACAGAAGCACACTGATATTCTATGTAATTGCAAGAGACCCTTCCTGGGACAGATTTTTCTTTTTTTTTTAATACATTCAAGTTTTCTATGTAACTAAACAAAACCAAATAGCTTAGCCTCAGAAATAACAGATGCTGGCTTCCTAGGGGTTCCAGGCTAGACGGTTTCCTTTGTATGTCAGGTTTCTCAGTTACAGAGTGACAATTCTCATATTGACCTGCTTCATAGGTAATGGCTGTAGTCATGCCTAGTGGCTTTTCAGCTGATAAATTAGTGACCTGCTGAGGGTGAACAATTGATGGAGTGTGACAATGGAAAGGCACTTTAGCTGTAACAACACTCAGCAAATGGCTTCAATTTATTCAGAGGAGAAAGACCTGTTCCTTCCTATTGAGTCGAAACAAAGGCTCCTGCTTTCTTTCTTCCAGATTCTTTCCTTCCGGGAATGTCAGCCTTGGGAAACTGTAATTGAAAAATCAGTTTTGTTTAAGATTTAAAGCAGACTTCAACTTCTCATCCAATTTGTTACTTGAATAAATGTCCCCATTTGATGAAGTTTATTTTACTTAAAAAGCATGCCAAGGAGGAAGGTGGGAAGATAGCTCAGTGAGTTAAGAGTGTTAGCAGTAGAAGGACCTGAAGCTAAATTCCCAGCAGGTACATGGAAGCTGTGAGGGGCTATGCTTGTGTCTTGTAACACTGGGGCTGTGAGGAAACAGAGGCGAGATTGAGGGGCTTGCTGGCTGCAAGAGACCCAGGTTCAGAGAGATCCTGTCTCAAAGAATAAGATAGAGATAGGGATAGAGAAGATACCCACCCAACTTTTCCTCGGGTGTAGGGATGTGGATACCCACACACGTGCATGCTACACACACACACACACACACACACACACACACACACACACACACACA
>CAJQZJ010000077.1:459637-476267 GCA_907164525.1 Lophiomys imhausi
ACACACACACACACACACACACACACACACACACACACACACACACACATACACACATATGTCAAATATTTATTTCTTGCCTATTGTATTAGTCAGAGTCCTCTACAGGAACAGAATTTAGAGAATAAAAGTATAGACTTTAAAAGGTGATTTGTTACAGTGTCATATGGACTGACGTCCAATTGGTCCAACAATGGCTGTTTCCCAGTAGTTGTCCAGTCCAGAAGGCTGGATATCTCAGCAGTCCCGATCTGCGCTGGAGCCCCAGGAAATTCTTAGAGAGCTGTTGTTCTTCAACCTACATTGGAATCTTGATTCTTTTTGTTGTTGTTGTTTTGCTTTTTTGTTTGTTTGTTTGTTTGTTTTTGAGTCAGGGTTTCTCTGTGTAGCCCTGGCTGTCCTGGACTCACTTTGTAGACCAGGCTGGCCTCAAACCCACAGAGATCTGCCTGCCTCTGCCTCCGAGTGCTGGGATTAAAGGCGTGCGCCACCACCGCCCGGCTAATTGGAATCTTGAAGGAACAGGTTCTAACACCAGCAAAGGAATGCCTCCACTGTGGGATAGATGTCAGCGAGAGTGAAGGCAAACAGGCAAAAAGCAAAAGCTTCCTTTTTCTTTGTTGGTTTTTTTTGACATTTATTTATTTCTTCAAGTTATATCACAATCATAATCCTCTCCCTCCCCACTCTCCCAGTCCTACCCTCCTACCTTCTTCCACCTCACCCTCCTATCTGTTGTTTTTTTTTTTATTTAACGTGTATCTTTTCCCCCCAACAGCTCCCCCTTTTAGTCCAATAAAAGGCTTTTTCTTATAACAATAAATACAATACAAAACAATAAGAACAATTAGGCAACAATTATGAAAATTATGAGGTTAAAACCTACATTCCCAATTCCCAGTCCATACATATTTGGCAACTGATAATAATATTCTATTATCTATCTATCTCAATGACTCAAAAGTTCTATACCTAACTCAGTTTCCATCCTAATTTGCATCACCTACTTAAAAACATCTTCTTAAACCTAGAGCATACTTTTAATTCCTAAACAACTTAAAATTTAACAGTGAGACTATAACTTTCTAGTCTTCAACCACATCAGAGACCTGAAAAGGATAAATATATCTAAATAAACAGTAAGTGCAGAGCAAGTAGCTTCCAAAACTAAGAAATGACAGACAACTGGCTGCCTGGACAGTCCCCAATTTTTCTTAATACATTGGAGCATCTATCTTCAGCCTCTTGGCTCAGTATCTCTGACAGACATTAATTGTAAAGCAGGAATTATGAAGGACTTGCCTACCCTGTTTTGGCAGAGCTAAGCTGTTCGACTTACCTGCTTCCAAGTTTTGTCCTTTTCGGACGGCATTCTGTCTACAGTTGAGGCAAGGGATTTCTCTTGACCAGTGACAAGCTTGCCACTAATGCATCCATCTCCAAATGGAGATTCTTCAATGCTTATCATCTACTTGGAGTAGAACAGGGTTTTCTTTGTTCTTTTATGTGGTCTCCCACCAGAACATGTGGCCCAAATTTAGGGTAAGTTTTTCTACTTCAAATGTTCTAATCAAGAGAATCTCCCAAAGGAGTACCCAGCCAATTGAGTTTTAGTTGGTTTTGGGGTTTAGTCAAGTTGACAACCTATATTAGCCAACACACTTGCTAAGTACAAGTAACTTTGAAGCAGACAGAGGACGAAGGTGTTCACTGCTGTGGTTGAATAGCTATCTAGATTGTTCTGAGATGTTCAGCTTATGAAGATTCATGACAGAGTAGGAGTCTTCTCCTTTGCCTGGCAACTCCAATTCTTCATGTGTTTGAATCTCAATCTTCTCCATCTTGATTAAGAAATATCAGGGACTCTGGGTATATTTCTAATATCCCTTGGTGGAAATGTATTGTGTCTTATTTCTTGATGCATATTACTTCTGAAACAGTATCTTAATCACTACAATGAACCAATCAAGGAGGAATGGAGAAGGTTATAGCTAAATCACAAGACTATATACTGAGCATTCAGGAATTTGGTGGTTTGAATGAAAATGGTCCCCACGGGCTCACTATTAAGATGAATGGTCTTATTGGAGTAGGTATGGCTTTGCTGCAGGAAGTTTGTCACTAGAGATGAGCTTTCAGGATTCAAATGCGCAAGTCAGGCCCAGTGTCTCTTTCTCTCTTCCTTCTGCCTACCAATCCAAATGTAGAACTCTCAGCTATCTCTCCAGTACCATGTCTGCATGCATGCTGCCATGCTTCCCACCATGGTGATCATAGGCTAAACCTCTGAACCTATGAGCCAGCTCCAATTAAATGTTTTCAATTATAAGAGTAGCCATGGTCATTATGTCTCTTTACAGCAATAGAAACCATGACTAAGAAAACAAACATTTAGTTTTGATCCCAGCACCACATAAACTGGATTTTTGGTACTAGCCTATAATCCCAACACTCTGGAAGTGAGGGAAGGTGAGTGAAAAATTCAAGGTCATTCTCAGCTACATATGGAGTTTGAAGCCAGAATGGTTCAATAATATATTGGTCATTTCATATATTTACTTATAACTGGATTTTAGCCATTTAATACAGGATAACTATCCTACAACCAACAAACTGAAAGGAACAGGAACATAGACTTTGTTACCTATTAGTGGAACACTTTGCATTAGTGGAGCTGCCATGTAAGACCCCAGTGCAAGTGGAAGTTCTTAGCCCTCATATGATGGCTGAACTGAAGGGGGCTAATATGTAGGGGCACCCCACACTGGAGGAGTAGGTAGGGGAAAGAAGGGGGAGAGGGTGGGAGAGTGGGACTGGGAGGGGTGGAGGGAGGGGACTGTGATGGAGATGTATCTTGAAATAATAAATAAACATATATATAAACATACATATAAACAGTACCAGAAATACATTGCCTCCTGTGTAATGGGTCTTCATTCCAATCAGAAAGGAGTTGGTTACCCACATGATACTTGTGCCACTGTTCCCCCCTTGGACATATCTTGCTATATCAGTCACTATTTTACCTTAAAGAATTCACAGCTGGGTAAGACAGTTGATGACATTTTACCCCAGCTGAGCTCCCACTGAGTTCCTCAGTTAGTGGTGGGGCTAATGTGCACCTTTCTCTCCAGTACTGGAATGTAGACTGATTTGTTCTTATACAAATCTTGTATACATATCTTGTACAGGTGACCACAGCTGCTGTCAAGTTCATGAGTGCAGTGGTTTTGTCATATCCAGGAGACATTGTTTTGCTTCAATCCTCCCCAATCTCTGGCTCTTAAAACCATTCTACTACCTCTTCCAAAATAGTACCTGAGATTTAACAAGAGGGGTAATATAGATGTCCTATTTATGGCTGAGCACTTCATAGAATCTTATTCTCTCCACATCATCCAGTTGTGAGGTTCTGAGTTAACTACCTTCCATTACACAAAGTAACTTCTCTGGTGATGCCCAAGAGTTGCACAACTTTATGGGTCCAGAGATGCAACTTTAGAGAACAGTTTGATATGTCATTTAGCAAAGTAATAATAGTGGTTTCACATCTAGGACCTGCAAGCTCCCCAACCATAGATTCTTTGTCAAATTCACAGTACCAGAAATGCACTGCCTCCTGTTTAATGGGCCTTCAATCCAATCAGAAAGGGGTTGGTTACCCACATGATATGTGTGCCACTGTTCCCCCCTTGGACATATCTTGCTATATCAGTCACTATTGTACCTTAAAGAATTCACAGATGGGTAAGACAGTTGATGACTTTTCCCCCCAGACACCCAATGCAACTCTGGGTGCTATGAAAACTAGCCAGCAGAGAGAAAGTTTCTAGTTAGTAGCAACTTCATTTCTCCTTGTCCTATTACCAAAGTGTACAATGTTTTCAGAAGAAGGGTCTTACTGTCCATTTCTGGTGGGTTCATTGAGGGATAAAGAAACATGACATGGGCACTTAGCTAGCTGAAGAAGTCACCTCCCTCTATAGGTCCAAATAATCCAGCATTGTTTTTAACAGTTTCCTAAAAGCAAAATTGTCTCTCAAAAGACCAGAGTACTGAGGATGATACTTCTGTATCACTAGAAGGTACAGAATCCAGTTCCAAGTTTCTCTGTGAACCTCACCAGGTATCATGAAAGTGACTGATGAGACTCCTATGGAAGCTTTGCTTATTACGTGAGTGAGGGGATCCCTATGAAAGCCTTGTTTACCATGTGACTCCTATGGAAGCCTTGTTTATCACATGAGTGTGGCTCCTATGAAAGCCTTGCTTATCACATGAGTGTGGGTTCAGAAACAGAAACTTCTACACATATGCATAAAATAGACCTCTGTCCTTCTCCCCTGGCTGTTCTTAGACAACTAGGGAAGGGGCAACAAACTCTGTGCCCATAGGGAACTGATAAAAATAAAATTTATGTTGAGAGGATGGAACCAAAATCTTCTACCCTTGGGAGGCAGGCAAAGGAATGCCTGCCAATCATGAACTCACACTGGAGCTAGGGAGGAATGCCTGAAAATGCTCTACCTCTGAGACCCGTACACACAGCAACCAAGAGTAAAGCTTCACAAGAAAGCAATTTCTACAAAGAGGTAGAAGAGGCTTTCTTATTAGAAAGCAGAAAAGCACATGGAGACCTGAATGGAGAGACCCAGTGCAAAGCAGAGACCTGAACTGTAGAGTAGGCATTAATGTTTCACCCTTTCACAAGACATGTTCACACTCCAAGCAAAGGAATCAGTAGAGGAATATGAAATTCCTGACTGACTCACTCTTCCTTCACTCAGTAATTAGGTGTCTGTCATCTATAAGCATAAAAACTGTTTGTCTCCATCTGTGCTATCTCATGCAAGACAGCCAGCTTCCGTGGGGTGGACGAAAGCATGTCTGAGCTATACAACATACTAGTGTGTTTTTTAGAGAAACACAATGATCCAAAGAATCATAGTCATACATGAAATAGGTATTGCCACAATCAGATTAGAGAATCAAAATAACTATGATCAACATATTAATAAGTCCGTTAGAAAAGGTAACACCATGCTGGGACAAATGGACAATTTCATTAGAGAGGTAGAATACGTAGAATTTTTAAGTGAAAACGCTAGATCCCCAAAGCAGACAGGCAACAAAGAATTCTCTCAGTTAGGCTCATCAGTGCTTTAAAAAATTACTATGTTGTGGGAAATGAGCCAATCCAAGCCGAATTAAGTTATATAAAGCCAGGTTTATTGGATACGGGAGGGGAAGAGAAACAGCATGTGCATGCAGAGGGAGAGAGAGAGAGAGAGAGAGGAGAGAGAGAGAGAGAGAGAGAGAGAGAGGAGAGGGGGGGGGAGGAGGCAGAGAGGGGAAAGAAAGCGAGGGGGAGAGGAAGAGAAAGAACCCCCAAGATGTTGAGGTTATATTGGCAAAAGCTTGGGGTGGGGGCATGCCCTGTAACAGGTAGAAGCTGAGGCATGCTGGGAGAACCTGAGACTCAGGCAGACCTAACATCCCAGACTTTTGTTGATAATAAACAAAGAGGGCAAAGCATCATCTAGCTACTTCCTGCTGACATTGTAGGCATCGGAATTGGGGGTGTGAGGGAACAAAACCTGGGAATGTTGGTCAGGTCTGAGAAGAGCAGGCTGTTTTACTTCCTGTCCAGGTTCTGCATGACAATCTAGGGATGTGAAGGCTGCAGTTGGAGCATTTTGCAGTCTATAATTGGTTGGAAACCTGCTAGAACAGATACATATTAGGGGCAGGGGGTGAAATTAAGTAGCTAGGGTGAAAACTTTTGTAGGCCCATGGTCTTGGCAGTTGAGGTGGCCCCAAAACCAGGGAGGAAGTGTACCACCCCCCACCCCCCCAGCAATAGGCAGGAGGGCAAACAGGCTATACTTATCTGAGTGCATTTGGCCTGTGGATTCCACTAGATTCCCTGAGGCTTACAAGAATTTAGTTTTACAAAAAGAGATAAATTTTAGGAATGATCTGAGGCATCCTTTATTCCTTTCATGTACCTTCGATCATTTTCTTGTCATCTTCCAACCTTTATAACTTGCATTTATCAACTTTGAATAATTTTACACCCTCTGCACTTAAGTTTTCATATCCTCAGACCTTTATACAATTTCTTGGACCCTCAGAACTTGAAAAACCTGTCTACCAACCGTCAATCCCATCAGAGAGCTGAGGAGGATAATTACTGCAGGAATTATAACCCAACAGCCTATGTATGGTTTATTATTACAGAGGCTAACCCATCACCCAGACTTCCCATAAGGCTCCTATGTCTATGGCTTCATTGTGAGACAGGTCCCAGGGCAGCATCAGTCTTTAGCTGTCAGGCCTGGCAAATCTGAGAAGGCTTCCTGTGGAGGAGGAGCTTGGGAGGCTGACCCTATTTTGTCTAGGCAAAACAGCAATCAACTCCTCCAGGTGTCCTGTTTGTCCACAGATCAGGCCTTAGTAGAAGGAAAGCAGTGAAGCAGTTTCATCTTCTTTGTAGTAGAAGGAAAGCAGTGAAGCAGTTTCATCTTCTTTGTAGCGCCAATGTTATAGGAGGTTTTGGGATCACCACTAGAAATTGGGGTCTCTGTCATAATAAGCTATTTAATTAAACTTTTCAATGCCATATCCTACAAATCTCTTGACAAGCTAGAGGGCTAGCTTATCTGGGTTAAATAACTTTGTCCTTTGTTATCTGCTCTAAATTGTATCTTGAATATTGTCAAGTTGTATTATTAAATTATCCTTAATAGTTTACATTAAGCAGTAGCTTTAGTAATTATTAAAATAAAGTACCTTTTAAACAACTTATGAAAGAAACAGCCCTAAACAAACATGGTGGCAAAGGGGCACATCTTTACCACAATAAAGATGGCCACGGGTCATGTGACTGCCCTTAGTAAAGATGGCAGCAAAGGCAGGACTCTGTCCCCTCCCTCCCACAGTCAAACTGCTACCAGACACGTGGTAGTGGCAGCGGCAATGGCAGCAACAGCAGCATGGCGGGATATTTAAAAGAACCAGACTGGTAAGGGCTTGCAGCAGGTGGCAGGCAACAGCCCGAAGGAGCCATAGCAAAGGAAGTGGGGGGAGAGATAATAGGACAAATCCAAAAATCTTGATTTAAATTTAAAAATTTAGCGGCAGAAACTGCTATCAAACTTTAGACGAGGGAATAACTATTTCCAACCTTAACAGAGATCTAAAGGTCATGAAGAAGGTGTCCCAGCCTCATGACTTGCAACTGGAAGAACTGGATGAATTTTTGACAAAACGTCTTTTATCAAAAAAACAAAAACAAACAAAAAAAAAACTCCTCTGGAACAGAGGCCCTGTTCAGAGTGACTAGCCTTTGAGCGGCCACGACTTGGAAAAGCCAGTCTGGAGGGGGTCCAGGCTCCCAGAAAAGCAGCAGCTAGAAAAAAAGTTACTCACTGTGTCCAAACTTGAGACAGCTGAGGGAGCAACAACCAGCGGTTAGGAGCCGCCCCTTGGCAGGGCACGACCTCCATCTAAGTCACGGCAACAGATGTTTTAAAAAATTACTGTGTTGTGGGAAATGAACCAATCCAGGTCAAATTAAGTTATACAAACGCAGGTTTATTGGATATGAGAGGGGAAGAGAAACATGCAAAGAGAGAGAAGGAAGGATGGGGGGAAGGAGGCAGAGAGGGGAGAGAAAGCGAGAGGGAGAAGAAGAGAGAGAGAAAGAGAAAGACTCCCCAAGATGTAGGGATTATATTGGCAAAAACTTGTGGGGGCGGGGCATGCCCTGTAACATGTAGAAGCTGAGGCATGCTGGGAGAACCTGGGACTCAGGCAAACCTAACAATCAGGCCGCTAGACATAACTGAGGAAATAACCAAACAATGACACCACTGCCCAATAGAAACTACTCAAACTGAAGGGACAAAGAAAATGGTTCTAAAAGCTAAGGGTGAGTCCAAAAGGTGAACCATGTCAAAGACTGGATCTTTAGTTGAATTATCAGAAAGAGAAGAGAGAACAAGATAGAAAAAAAAAAATCCAAATAACTAAAAAAAAAAAAAAAAAAAAGTCTCCCCAAATTGACAGATGTGGGGAATCATGCCTCCAGGAAATGAGACTATTAGGACATTACCAATGCAAAGGGCAGTGTCCATTCATAACCTTTTCAGTGAAGTGAGGATGAAGGGAGTTTTATGTAATGGAAAGAATACCATTAACAACTCTATGACAATCATTTTTAACAACTTAGATGAAGTAGATAGTCTTGAAAGCCACCAACTATCAAAGTCCAATTAAGAGGGGAAAATGACCAGAATACCACTACTTTGTCTTCTAGAGAAATTGTAAAGGAGATAAATAATTCATATCCAAAAAATTCCAGCCCCAGGTGGCTTCACCTGAATGTTCTATTAAATATTTAAGGATGAAACAGAAGTAATTTTGCACACACTCTTCCACATCACGAAAGAAGAAAGAGCTTGCCAGCCTCTTTCATGATGCTAGCACCTCCCAAATACCAGAATTGGACACGTACCTGACCAGGAAGACCAATCCAGTCATCAACATGGGCATGAAGGTCCCAATGACCTACAAGCAAATCAAATGCAACAATATATTAAAAGATAATGCACTGTGATCAAGTAGCATTGATCTCAGGAATGTAAAGCCACTTCAGAATTTAAAATCTGATAGGCATCATAAAATAGGTACAGATAATACCTTTTCAAAAGGTATTGCTGATGTATGTGGTGGGCATGCCACAGAGTGTGTGGAAGTCAGAAGACAACTACATAGGGTCAGTTCTCTCCTCCTGCCTTTACATGGGTTTCAGAAATTGAATTCAGATCACCAGGTTTGCTGGCAAGTGCCTTTATCCAGTGAGCCACCTCAATGGCCCCAGACAAGAACTTGGACAGAATTCAGTAGCCATTCACAATACTCTTACAAAGCAGGACTAAATGTTGATCTGGTAAGGATTAGCTACCAAAACCCCACGGGGAGCATCATGTTTAATAATGAAAGACAAGATGCCAGCAACCACTGAAGTCAGCAACCAGGCAAAAATGTCTATTCTTACCAATCCTGCACACTGGGGGCCATATTCAGTGCAATGAGGCAAGAAAAAGAAAAAAGAAAAAAAAAGCACATGGATTGGAAAGATGAGATAAAACTGTCTCTTTTTGCAAAATGGAGATATACCCATGTAAAAATTTCTGAAGATGCTAAAAATAGTTACTACATGTAAATTTAGAATTTTTACAATACAAAGGCAACATATAGATTTAGTGTCTCTACAAAGAGAAATACATTTGTGAAATGTTATTGTAAATAATATCAAATAAAAACTATTACACAGTGAGGTTTACCAGATCCAAACTTTATACATCTCAATGAACTGCTTGTTATTCAGTTAGAACAACCATTTGGAAGCCATGGAACCTCCCTGTTGTTTTTACACTTTTATTATCAGTTGTATTTTTATGTATTTATCCATTACAAAGAACCCAAAATGTCAACAACAGAAGAAGAAAAATAATTAGCTTTATGTCCTCTTTCACGACTACGGTCCATTGTCTGAATTTCATCTTTCTTAATATTACCCTTTCTTGTTCTCCTTTCTACAGGTCATATTGTATCCATATGTATATTTGTTTACATATATACATACATATTACAGACTGTGTTCTGCATATGAAGAACATGTGGCTTATTTCTTTCAGAGGTTATATGGCCTTGCTTAATGTTGTATGTCTAAGCCCATGCAAATTTTGTGATTTCCCTTTTCTTTAGAGCTGAGTAGTAGTCCATTTTACATTTTACGTATGTACCATGTGGTGATTTGAATGAAAATGACCCCCATAGGATCAGAGGGAGTGACATTATTTGAAAGGATTAGGACATACAACCTTGTTGGAGTAAGTGTGTCACTAGGGGGTGGGCTTTGAGGTTTCAAATGCTCAAGCCAAGCCCAGTGTCTCTTTTTCTCAGATATAGAACTCTGAGCTCCCTCTCCAGCACTGTGTGGCCTACATGCCACCATGCTTCCTGCCATGATAATAATATACTAAACCTCTAAACCTATAAGCCAGGTCCAGGTAAATGTTTTCCTGTATAAGAGTTGTTGTGGTCATGGTGTCTCTTCACAACAATATAAACCCTAAGACACACTAGATTTTCATTATCCATTTATCAATTATGGTTGGTAGACGATTAAGGTTGGTTCCATTTCTTTGCTATGTGAATAGAGTAGCAGTAAAAATGGGGTGCAGATATTTTATAGTGGGGTGTAGATTTCTCTGGGTATATACATTTTTATATTCAATATTTCTGTATTAAAATGTTAATATTCTATGTAATAGCACAAATAATTATAAATTAAAATAGTATCATTTATAATAGCACCAAAGCTATGAAATATTTGAGTATAAATCTTATGAAAGATCTTAATACTAGAAAGCCTCAATCAAATAAATTTTAAGAGTGCCTTAAAATAAAGGGGGTGAAACTATAGAGATGGCTCAGCAGTTAAGAGCACTTGTTGCTCTTGCAGAAGACTTGGGTTCAATTCTCAGCACCCACATGGTGGCTCACAACCATCTATAACTCCAGTTCCAAGGAATTTGATGCCTTCTTCTGACCTCTATGGGTACCAGACACACATGTGGGACACAGACATACATACAGTCAAAACCTTCATACACATAAAATTAAATAAATCTTATTTTAAAAAATGGAGGGGTCGGAGATATTGCTCAGTGGTTGAAATGCTAGTCATTCAAGCAAGAAGACAGAGTTCAGATCCCCAGATCCCAGGGTGGGTCAGGCAGCCTACCTGTAATTTTCATTTTGGAAGGTGAAGACAAGGTATCCCCAGACCAAGCTATCTAATGATACTAGCAATAGCAGCAGCACTGTGTTTAAGACCCTGCCTCAAAGAATAAGGTAGAAGGATGATTGAGGAAGCTCTTTGACATCAACCTTGGGTCTTCACATGAACATTCATACACATATACATGTACACACACAAACATACATACATACATGCATGCATATATACATTCATGCATACATACATATGCCTATACATATGTCAACATACAAGCATACATTTATACATACAGTTTTCTAAATATACTACAAAAAGGAAGTACCATAAGTGGAGAAATGGGCTTCAGGATTCGGTAGTTGTAATGTCACTTGTTCTTTAATACAATTCAAATCAAATCCAATCATGACTGTCATAGAAACCGACAATCGTATTCTAAAATTTATTTAGAAAGACCAGAAAATGAGAATAGATGAAGCAGTTTTGAGACGAGCAATGACAGAAGGCTTATATGACCTGATATTCGGACCTACATGAAGCTAGCAAGTTTAGACAGTGTCACCAACGAAACAATAGGTATATAGACTAATAAGACAGAATAGAGAGTTCAGAAATAGACCTTCAGATGTATGGCTAATTTATTTTTAACAAAAATATAAACCAACTAGTATTCAGCTAACACTGCTATTGAATTGAATGTCCGTGAGACACCTAGGAGAGGAGCTCATGGGTATGGAAGCCTGGATGGAGATGCTGATAACCAGGTTACAGTGGGGGCTTGTGAGACGAGATTCACTCCCAGTTCACCTTTCTGTATTTTAGACAATCTTATTAACTATGTTTATGTGAATAGCTCATCCTGCTGCAGTCTGCAGCCTCTTTCCCTCAATTTCCCTTAGGAAGCTTCCCTTTGTTTATCAGCTTGCAATAGTGATAAGCTGAGAAGTGGAAAATGTCTAATCAGGTGAATTTCCCACTTGAAACTAGGAAGAGAGAGAAGGGCAATCCGAGGCAGGCCGCAGCAGGGCACAGCGAATTCTCCATGATTTCCATATGTACAAGTGCAGCGGGTCACGGGTTGGGGGGTCTGACAGCCTTTTACTGAAGAATACGGGTGAGATGGAAGTGAAGAGCCAGCTGCTCGACACCCAGCATGATCACTTTTGATTCCTGGCTGCTTAGAAAGAAGCTGAATCGGGGAGAGAAAGGGGAAGATGATGGAAAATACTGTTCTATGTGCAACACTTCAACACACACACACACACACACACACACACACATGAATTTGTAGATACATACTGTGGTGGTTTAAATGATATATCCCCCACAGCCTTAGGCATTTGAATACTTTATCCCCAGTTAGTAAGCCTGTTTGGGGAGGTGTAAGAGACTTAGCCTTGCTAGAAGAAGAATGGGGGGGGGGGGCGCTCAGGCTTTGAGAGTTAAAAGATTCACACTGTTCTTAGTTTGCTACTTCCTGCTTGCAGTTCTAGGCATTCGCCTTGCATGCCTGATGCCACACTTCCCCACTCTGGTAGTGGGAGACTCTCATCCCTCTGGATCCATAATCCCAAATAAGCCCTTTCTTCTGTAGGCTGCCTTGATCATAGTGTTTTATCACAGCAATAGAAAAGTAGCTAACACACATATACATATGTGCACATTTCTGAGTATATATTTATGCATGTATATGTATAGTCAAGCATATATTTTTTAATTAAAATATAATCCATCATTTCCCCCTCCCTCTCATTCCTCCAACTCTTCCCATATCCTTCCCCTACTCCTTTTCAAATAATAACCTCTTATTCTTTTATTATTATAGAATTTATTTAATAATAATATTACTATTGTTACGTGTGTGTGTGAATATATAAATATAAAGATGTAACCTCCTAGTTCTATTTAGTGTTATTTGTATGATATTATTATTTCAGGACTGATCATTTAGGATAACTATTTGGGGTTCTCCTCTCCGAGGAGGGGCTAATTTTCCGTCTCTCAGCATTTTTTAATTGTCTGTGGCACCTTATCCAGGGGTAGGATCCATGGGATTTCTCTCATCCACATAGGTGTGTCAACTGGGTTATCATTGGTTAGGTTTTCTTTAAGTAATCATATTGTTGAGATTTCAGGGGTGTAGTTCTCTTGTCATACACAGAAGACTAAATCTTACTGGAGACATCCTGACCCTCTGGCTTTTACAATCTTACCAGCCCCTCTTCCACAAAACTCCCTGAAACTTAGAAGTAAGGGAAGTGTTCTAGATGTATTGACTGGGGTTGGACACCCCATGGTCAATTGTTCTTTGCATTTTGATGAGTTAATAGCAGTCTGTAGTAATCTCCATCTGCAAAACGAAGCTTCCTTGTTGAGAGATGAGAGCTATATTCATTTGTGGGTAGAAGGATAAGTATTTACAATACAGTTAGGAATTATACTAGAAGTGGTAGTAATAGGTTCTCCTTTGAGATGTATAACCTCAATAGCCATGTGTGGTTGGCTAGGTTTTCAATATCAGTCATGACTTCTCTTCTGTTCAACTGGCCTTAAGGCCAATTAGGAAGCCGTTTGCTATCACCCAAATAGGAGTGCTACTAATGTACCATTAGGGACATTTGCTGTAGAGGTCATTGTTGTGGTTTTCATAGGCATCACAGCTGGGTAGGAGTACTGAATGTTTTCTTCCTTTGGCAGCTTGTATAGCATCTTCTGCTATTATAAAAGCTAGTCTTCACAGAGGATCCTTTTGAGTCAGATTCCTCCAGATCCTGTGTTCTCCGCTCCTCATTCACTGATATATTAAGAAAGCTGTCATATCTAAGCACAAAGGGGTGAGGGACTTTCCCCCAAGCAAGAAGGAGATAGTTGAAATTCAATCCTGAGTCCTTGGTCACCTTACCAAGCAGATGAACTCCACAGGTGGCCATTTGTTGCAATCAGGGTTTTAGCTGTCCTAGTGGAAGCCAGTCTAAAGAGGCCATATCTCCTCTGGTTATCCTGATATGTTCCTAGAGCCGTGTGGGCAGGGAAAGGGGGAAGACAAATGGGGATGGAGGCCTAGATATTATGTTTCTCTTTGAAAGACTTGCCATCCCTCATTTGTCCCATTGTTAGGGTACAAGTGCCTCCAAAGCATTCCTGACTCAGACACAATCCTGAAAACACTGGGAGCCTCCACTCTGAATTTAAAAAGGACAAATAGGAGGAAATATGGAGGTCTGTTTCCTCTGAAAAATCTTCAAACCATAATTAATTAATTAATTAGTTAATTAATTAAAATTAAAAAGATTCTTGCATCTTCACCTGTCTCTTCCATTAGCCCTGTTCCTTCCAATTAGGCTCCATTATTCCCACATGGCAAATATAGAACACAGAACAACAGTGACTTAAATGGTAGCATCCACCTACTTTCGAGTAAGGGGCCAGGACAGTGGGTGTGTTTTTGGACAGGAGGTTTTCTTGGAGCTCCTAAGGTGCTATTATTTATTCTTTCTTCTTCTGTTGTTTTTTGTTTTAAGACAGGGTTTCACCATGTAGCCCTGGCTGTCCTGTACTCAATTTGTAGATCACACTTGCTTCTAACTCACAGAGATCCACCTGCCTCTGCCTCTCAAGTGCTGGCAATTAAAGGCATGTGCCACCACGCCCGGCTATTATTATTTTTTTTAATAATTTATTTTTTATTTCTTCAAGTTACATCTCAATCACAATCCCCTCCCTACTCCCCCCTCCAGTCCCACCCTTCCACCCTCCTCCCCCACAACCCCCCATCCTCTTCCCTTCTTTTTTTTTTTTTTTTAGTTTAAGGTATTTCTTTTTCCCCCCAACAGCTCTCCCTTTCAGTCCAAAAAATGGTTCTTTTTCTTATAACTATAAATACAATACAAAACAACAGAAATAAATAGGCCACAATTATAAGAGTTATATGGCTTAGCATACATTCCCAATGTCCAGTCCATATGTATTTGGCACCTGACTTTAACATTCTACTATCTAACCATCTCCATGAGTTTAAAGTTCTATATCTAACTCAGCTTTCATACTAACTTGCCTCACAATTTTAAAAATATCTTCTTAGATCCAGAACACCCTCTTGATTCCTAAACAACTCAAAATTTAACTATGAGACTCTAGCTATCTATTCTTCAACCACCTCAGAGACCTGAGAGGGATAAATATGGCTGGCTACCGCTCCATGTGCGTCCCTCCCGAAGCTGCGCGCTCGGTCGAAGAGGACGACCTTCCCCGAATAGAGGAGGACCGGTCTTCGGTCAAGGGTATACAAGTAGCTGCGCTCCCCTGCTAGAACCTCCAAACAAGCTCTCAAGGCCCGGCTATTATTTATTCTTTTATCACCAACACTAAAGATTTCACATTCAGCATTGAACTACAATGAAGCCAGAGCTCACAGTGAATAAGTTTCCTGCAGTAACTCAAAATATTAATCAACAGCTAACTGGGCACCTGAAAGTTGTTCCCAGCTGCAGGATCTTTTGTCTTTGTCAGGAAATTTTTTAAATACTTGTTTACATTTCTATAAAATTATGGAAACAGCAGCCCGGACATGATAAATTAAGCTGTGGTTTGGCTAGTTGCATTAATTACTGTGAAGTACAGTAAACAATGAGCCTAATGCCTTTCTACTCCCTGTGATGGTGACAGGAGCATCCATCAGATGGCTGCCCTGGCTGCTCGGCCACAACCCCATCAAGCCTGGCTGTTAAGCTTCCACTCGCGTCCGTGTCCTAGCAACAAGGAATCTCTGCATTCATTCTGATCACCACCTTCCTCTAGTCCTAAGAAAACAATAAATAGAAACAAGTTTTAGCTGCGCATAGTGGCATACCACTCTGTAACCCCTGAACTAAGGGGTAAAGGCAGAAAGATCATTGTACATTTGAGGCCAGTCTGATCTACATAATTTCTAAGCCAGCCAGGGCTGCATTGTGAGGCCCTGCCTCAAACAAAGTAACAGAGGTAAAAGAAAAAAATCTGGTGTGATATCATGTTTCCCTTAATTTTTACTTAATTTTGAGATGCAGTACCCCTGATAGGGCAAAAAGTGGCTACAGAAATAAAGCTACAGCAGGTCTTACCTTTCTCCTCCAGGAAACATCCTGAATACTCAGCTTAGGAAAGTACTCTTTCTGCAACAAATACTACACATTTTCCCTCATCTCTGGAACCTAGATTTTATATGATACATAAACTCATCTTATTATACATGACATGAAAATAGAAGCAAAATTGTCTAGGGGGATGAAAGAGACTAATGGAATGGAGAAGATAAAGAAAGAGGAGGACAGAAGAGTAGGTGGAAAAACATGGCCAAAATACATTATAGATTTGTATTAAAAATATCCTGATAAAATCCAGTACTGAAGACAAATGAAATGACACTTCTGCAGCACAATCCCTACACCTAAGCCTCAGAGAACATCACAGGAGAGAGGTTGGAAAGATTGTGAGAACCAGAGTCCCAGGATGTCTGCTACTTCTACATGTGATGGGGACATCATACTCACAGGATATCACAAATATCGTTGCCTAAATAAGACCAACACAATGACAGCAGCAGGTGACAATGTCAACGGGGATGGGGGACATTTCCATGAGACCTGGGCCCTACATGAAGAGCTACAGGCAATTAATAAAGAGAGGAAGAGTCAGTCTTCCAACTCCAAGTGGTCAGCCACAAACACATGCACATATGAGCAACACTAAGTAGAGTCAGAAGGCTGTATTTATATGTTTGTGTGTGTGTCTGTGTGTGTGTGTGTCTGTGTGTGTGTGTCTGTGTGTGTTTGTGTGTGGCTG
>CAJQZJ010000077.1:476277-488415 GCA_907164525.1 Lophiomys imhausi
TATATGTTCGTGTGTGTGTCTGTGTGTGTGTGTCTGTGTGTGTTTGTCTGTGTGTGCCAATAATCAAGAAAAGGAAAGGTCCTGCATGAATTTGAGATGGAGTTGGGGAGGACACGAGGAGCTGGATTATGTGAATACAGTACTCATGTATGAAATTCTCAAAAACAGTAAATTCATAAAACGAAATTAAAGGTACAAATAAAGGAAAAGATATTCCTCCCTAAAGAAGAATTTCTACAAATGCAATATCTGACTGTCTTTAAATTCTGTAAGCTTCCTTCCTTGCTCTGCATCTGTATAAGCTATTGGATTTCTTCCTACCTTAGTTTCTTTGCATACAAGGTGGGTTTCAAAAGAAGTTTAAGAAAGCAGCTGTACTGCTCCACTCTTCACCATAGCCAGGTGTCCACCAGCAGCAGTTCAATAGGTGGGAAAAGGGTGGAATGCAAGCACAACACAGGATTTGACCACGAGCGAGGAGAGAGGCGGGCCATCTCCAGGAAGACGAATGCAACAGGCTACGACATTGTGTGAACTGAGCTGAGTCACTCGGGAAAACAAATGCCATGCTTTTTCACACTTGTAGATCTTCTCTTTTATATAGATATGTGAAACCACATACTACATAAGACGTGAAGCTAGAAGTAAGACTGACTGATTAATTGAGTGGGAATGATAAAGCAGAGAGATGAGAAAGGGCAGGAGAAGGTGAACATGGTCCAAGTACATGATAAACTTACATGAAAATGTCTCTGTGAAACTCACCACTGTGTGTGCCAGTATAAAAGGGTCCCTGTTAGAGAAAATGATTTTAAGCCACAGATGTGTGAAACATTTGGAGCAGTTCCCAGAACACAGTGACCAACAAGTCCTGCTTCTGTTATTTCTCTCCCCAAGAAGCAGGTTGAGAGTGTGTCCCGGATCCTGTCAAACCCAAATGCCCTTACCCAAACCTCCTACACTTCAGTCCCCCAGTGCAAAGAATGAGGAAGAACCATTAAAACAAACTGAACTTTGCAAAATAATCACTGTATTGCAGCATGTTGATCACACACTGGTCACCTGAGGTCTTGGACCCTGCTTAGCACCATAGAATAGTTTGTCCATTTTTCAAGAATGAAAAAAAAAAATGACCTCAGGCTGGAGAGACGGCTCATCGGTTAAGAGCACTGGCTGCTCTTCCAAAGGACTGGGGTTCAAAGGACTGGGGTTCAAATCCCAGAACCCACATGGCAGTTCACAGATATCTAATTGCCGGGTGTGGTGTTGCATGCTTTTAATCCCAGCACTCAGGAGCCAGAGGCAGGCAGATCTCTGCAAGTCCAAGGCCAGCCCGGTCTACAAAATGAGTCCAGGACAGTCAGGGCTATACAGAGAAACCCTGCCTCAAAAAACCAAAAAAAAAAAAAAAAAAAAAAAAATGACCTCATCCTCAGAATAATTCTCTTCCAAGAATAATCAACAGATAAGCTGTCAATGTTCTCAAGATGGTTTTATTTTGAACAGATGAGCCACTCTTCAATCAATTTAACTTAATTATGACTGTATTGATCAGCTGAATACCTCAACTGAAAAATCAGGGCAGCCAGCAGGATGCCCAGTGGCATGTGTGCTGAGACTGGGCCAGGCTGAGCATCAACCACTGGGCACAGGCAGTCTTTGGCAGGGAAGGTTGGTCTTGATGCCAAGACAGTATTAAATACGGCTCCACCCATCCACTGTGCCTTTAGCTTCTCCCTCTTCTTTTATATACATTGAAATTCGCCAGAAGTCAAAATCTCTCTTGATTTTGATCACTGCTGGCATTTTTAGGTGTGTTTTATGCATCTATCCAGAGCTGGGTTTCTGTGTTAAAAATCAACAAGACAACAGCCAGTTTCAACGCTACGTCTTCAACAGCAGTCTCAATCCGACATGTATTTTAGAGCTTGAATGTGAATTGTCCCCCACAGTATCATGTTTGAACACCTATTTCTCAGCTGGCAACACTACCTTGGGAGATTGTGGAGCCTATTGGACATGAGGCCTAGCTGTCAGATGTAGGGCCACAGGGGCTATAAGCAGCCTAGATCCAACTTGAATACTCTCAGCTTCCTTACCTGTGGAGATGTGAGGAAGGTGGATCACAGAAGGCCGCTACCCCAGACCAAACTAATCCCAGCTAGGGTTCTTTCCCTACCACAATGGACCATATCCCCATAGACTAGAGCACAAATAATCCTTCCTTCTTTGAATTATTGCCTTTCAGGTAATTGGTCACAACTGTGGGGGAAAAAACTAATATAATATGCAGTAACTAGAAATGTGCTTATATGTCATCTTGAGTTTGATTTTCTGCATCTCTAGAGAGCGGAGCTGAGCTTCCTCTTGTGCCTTCAGATTGATTCTACAGCCGTCAGTAAGCCCAGAATACAATAAGTCTAGGCAGTGTAGACAAAAGCTCCCAAACCACCTCATATTTCACACAGCAGGGGGAAGGGGATGCTGAATCTTTGCTTACATTTGGTCACTGAAATAAGGAAGCTACATTAAGCGTAACTCTAGAAGGAGCACAATGAAAGAGTGTCCACTTGTGTCGTCTTCATGGTGAACATGAGGGGAGGAAAGTCAGGGAGCTGAGAATGTTTAAAATCACACTTCCTCCATTTGATCACATCTAAAGGGAGAAACAACCCTCGCAATTGTGGTGTCACGAAATAAGCATTTTTATCTCACGCTCCCAATTTTCCCATTCATCTTTGTAGATTTGACTCACCAAATTACCCACATTAAAGCGTGTGGTGGCATGCATTTCCAGATGAATTCTATCACAGAAAGAGAGCCCAGAAATGCCTCAGGAGGACGATTTGGCTTCATATACCAGCAGGCAAGCCTCTCCCACAGATACCATCCTTCTCTGTGCTTGTCTACTGGTATCACTATTGGCTTTGACTTGTTCATTTCCCTTGAAGTACCTTTGCACTACTGCGGAACAACTTGCCACTTTGACTGGAGTGATACTGAATACCTGGCACTTGGTCTAAAAGTAACTTGTTGAACATTGCACACTGCTGCACTGGCCTGTCTGTCCTCATAGCCCTATGACATCAGTGTAGGGATCAGGTAGTGTCACTGCCCCCAGCCGAAGGCCAACAGGAGTAGGTAGGGAGACAGCCGGCTTGGAGGCATCTCAGTAAGAGGGTTCTAGAATGTGTTATGGCTTTGGGGTTTCTGTTGGGTAATTTGTGGAGTGCTTGAGGGAGCAGGGCTTTGTTCATGATTGGATGAGGGTGGGACATAAGGGAGATTCTGTGATTGCATGTCTTAGAAAGTCTCATCTATATGGGTGGCAATAGAGGGTGAGCGAAACTGTAGTGAATAAATCACAGTGAGTGGGCTTGGCTGAGGGATGCTTGGTCATTTTTATGGCTTGAATGATGCTCATGTTCATGTGTGTGTTCAGTCATAATTAAAAGGTCTCGCTTTTGCCTTGATCCATCATGAATGCCCACAGAGTGGCCTTGTCTGGGACAGCATTCTATGAAACTGTTTGACAGAAAGCTGAAGGTTCAAACCAGGTGCCAGAAACACAAAGACCTAGCTGAGGGTTGCATGCCAGTCCCCAGGTGTCATGGCTGCTTTTTTCTTTTCTTGGTGAAAAAAAAGAAGTTGGAGAGCTTGTCCACAGGCACATGGCTAATGAACTGAGGGGCCACGATACTTATATAGTTCTTCCTGTCCCTGAGTTTAGTCACTTGGTAGTGATACAAGCTTATGAAAAAGTCTGTTTCATCTGCCTGATTTCCCAGGTTAGTCCTCTGAGCCACTTGTCAGACTCCACGGAGAGACGTGCATTTGGTCTCAAGAACAGTGGTGTCTGCTGGTCTCAGTAAGATTCCCAAGCCCAATTAATTTACCTAATTTCAATGGTAGCCATTCTCCCTCCCTTTTCCACATCTCTGGTGGAGACAGGCTTTTGTTTAGTAATCACACCTGTGTAAAGAAACACCGCTAACTGACCATGTCCATTGTGGCTCGTTTTATATCTTATCATGAATTTATGACACATGGTATTTCTGTTCTGTGGCTTTATGCTGTGTGTCTGTAGATTGGGACAGTGCTGGGTTCAAGACTAGGTAACAGTAGCTGGTCAGAAATTGTCCACTGGGTGAATGTCTGACCCTTGAGATAATTATCAGTCCAAAATGCAAACACACTGTGTCCTAACCAGACGTCCTCATAACAGACCAACCTAATGTCCCCTGATCCTGAGACTTGAATTTACAGAACAGCCCTTATGGTACAAGCACCCTGGAATAACAAACTGTAGATTTGCAAGAGACCAACTGGCAATGCTAGCCTGAGACCCATCTAGAGAACTCCCACAAGCCTGATGTTCAATTACCGACACAAATGTCTGGCCTTAGATGGGTCAGTGAGGCATCTCTCCTCTGCCGAAGCTCCCCCACAAACAACGAGGTGTAGAGCCTAACACAGGGTGCATTTACAGTGGTAGACTGAAGGAATGAGATGTCTTCCATGAATGTGCATTATAGACAAGGACACATAAAGGCATGTTATTTAAACACTCAGCTAAACACACCAGTGTTTGTCCCTGAGGATTCTGCAGACAACTTGCCATGGGTACTCATGAACAGGGGTGCTAGAGAGTGGGCTCAGCAGTTAAAAGCACTTACTCCTTCTGCATAGGACCCAGGTTTGGTTCCCAGCACTCCCACATTGGATTCCAAGCATCTGTAACTCCAGTTCCTGGAGATCTGATGCCCTCTTCTGGCTTCTGCAGCCACTTCTTGTGCATAGTGCACACAAAACTCACAAAAGAACACAAATGTAAAATTAAAAGATAATTTTTTTAAGCAAAAGGATTACTTTGGCCTGAGATGGCTCAGTGGTTAAGATTGTTTACTGCTCTTGCAGAGGACCTGAATTCGTTTCCCAGTACCCATGTCAAAGAAGTTCACAAATGCTTATAGCTCTAGCTCCAGGAGATCTGATACCTTCTTCTAGACTCCTCTGTCATCTACACTCACATGGGCACATATACACATAATTAAAAACAAAATAAATGTTTTTAAAAACAGTTACTATGGGAGGGTTTCTGCAAATCTTTGAGACTAGGAAACCCATGTGAACATGAATATTGCCCTGTCAGATACCATCAAAGCCTGAGGACTGAATCCCCTGACTTCAGCTGCCCGTATCTTTCTACCTCTTCTCCACACTGTAGCCAAAGGAAAATCCCCAAATCAGAGCCTGACTATGTCCCTCCCCTTGTTACCTGCCTCTCCGAGGCCTTCAATGGAAACATCAAACTGTTCATCCCAGCCCCAAATTCCTTGGGATCCAAGATTGTTACCCTCTAGTTCTACTACTGTTGTCTAGAAGAGGTATCTGCACACTTAGACCTGCGCACACATTCTCCCCTTTCTTCTCAGCTCCAGCCACTCAGCTCTGATCAGTTGGCCTGTGTTGTAAGTGCCTTTGTATATTCCTGAACCACCTGCCCACTGAAACCTTTCATTTTCTTAACCTTAATGCATTTGTTCCTCTGACTCTAATACTCAATACTGAAAAAATACTTGCACAAGCATGCACAAGGATATGTCCAAGGATGTTCATGGGGTTTGTTTGCTTGCTTGCTGGTTTGTTTTTGCACTAACAAGAAAATAGAGACAAGTTCTTGAGTGGGTTAAATAGTCTGTGTTTATCTATTCTGTGGTTGTTGTGGAACTAGAAAAAATGAAGACAGGTCAGAAGAGATGAACATAGAAAGGTCCCTGTAGTATGTTGTACTGGCAGTCCTAGGGGTCAAGGGCATACACCTTCCTACATGGTGGGCAGGCTGTTTTGGAAAAAGGTGTTAGATGGGGAGGAATTTCACATTCCTGGGCTTTGGCTCCTCGGTAGCCCAGGACTCCCACACAACCCTTAGCTAGGAGATCATGTCATACAAAGCATGCACATGTGTGTCCTGCTCTTTTTCAATCAAAATTTTACATTGTTACTTTGAGGTCATCAGATATAGTGAATAAATAGTTTCCATGAAGACACAGTAGGCTCAAAGGAACCCATTGCAGTCTTCACCTGGATGCATCTACCATTCAAAGAACCTGCAATCAAATTCTTTTTTTTTTTTTTTTTTCAAATTCTTAATTTGCTACCAATTCTACCTCTGGCTTGTAATTTTACTTAATTGTTTGGATTTCACTTTCCTTCTTATGCACTGAGGAAAGAAGGACCAAAAACACCTCCACAGTCTCTTTGGTCTACTACTGCCAAGGAGTGTGCAATTTTAGTAAGAATAACAATTGCCACAATTTTTAATGATTGTAAGTACTGTTCTTATGTGTATTAACCAGTCTGTCATAGCAACTTGAGCTGTGCACTTAACAATGTTATCTCCACTTTATGTAAAGACACTGAAGTCCAGAGATGGAGTATATTACACCACAATTACACAACCCTAACACTGCAGAGCTGGGGCCAATTCCAGGCAGCATGGCTCTATGAGGGTAACCACTCTGTGATGTTGCCATGCAGGGTTATTGCCTTATTGCTTAAGTATTCATTGAAAAAGTAGTGTTGAGGAGGAAAAATGTGGGAAGCCAATATTAAAACCATAGCTGGTAAAATTGTCTCTGTGAAAGGCCAAATGCAAAAAGGGAGGAAAAGTTCTATTCCTGTATATGGACATTTTAGAATACATTTCTTCTATGTGCTATAAAGTGGTTCTATCCACATACTTCCATGTAACAAAAAAATGCATAAAAAAAGATGTCTCTGCTACAGCATTCTTATGTATTTTTTTTTCCGGAAATAACAGCATCAATTGCACCCCACATTGACGCTCTCGATTTTAATTTCACAGATGAAAGAACTCGGTGTCATCTTCTACAACTGCAGCTGCCTGGTCCTAGATTTACAAAGAATATTTGCTTTATATAGCTCATTGAAATTCAAAAGCAGAGTACCTCAGACCTGGTCCAAGAGACTCTATGGGGTCTACGACAATGAGAAAAAGCTTCAGCTCCAACTAAATGAAACCAAGTCGCAAGCCTTTGTGTCGGTGAGTCATGCACCCTCATACTACACTCCCCAACGTTTGTCCTCCAAATGCTATGTATACAGGCCCCTCTGACTCCTCCAGACACCCACCACATCCCAACCTCATAGTCTCTGTTTCTTTCAACCCACTGAGTCCAATTAGTGCTGCCCATATGGGCATGGGTATAAGGCCATTGTTTAGAGAGAGTATGGGCAGCATACCAAAGGCCTTTGAGGAAAACTGACTCTCCCTCTCCTAGAATCCATGAACTGCCAGTAGTCTTAGCTAGGAATGGTGCCTTGTGAACCCCTCCCCTATCCTGGAATGCTGACTGACTTGATATCATGCAGGTCTTACAGGCAACCCACCTGCTGTGTGAGTTCGAAAGTACAACAGCCCTGTAGCATCTAGAAGACACTGTTTCTCACCAGTCCCCACTGACCTCTGGCTCTTAGAGTATTTCTGCACTTTCTTTTGCAACTTCCCTGAGTCTGTGGGGGTAGAGTGATTAAGATCCCACTGTGGCCAATTTGCAAAAGAAGACACTAAAACTTTCCAGTGGTACAAAGTCCATCACATGGGAAATACCACAGAGGCCCTAGCCCCTACATTGATACTACAGTTGGTGAGCCCTTTATCCACCATTCCCAGATGTGTCTAATAGTTCTAATAGTAGAATCATTATAAGACAATCTGAGGTAATCCAAAATGTAAAACCAACAATATTGGAGCTGTCATATAAGGCAGGCCATCACAAGGCCACCCCTGATGTCTGAGGCTTCTGACTCTGGTGAAAATTAACACTCCATCCTTACCTCCTGTCCCATCACCCCACCACCCACCCCATCGGGTTATCACTAGGAACTGGGAACATGTATATCTGGGCCACCAACCCTTGTCTCTAAATTCTAGAACAGTTAAGAATCAGCTAAGGAACACTTTTCAGTGGACATTTATAGGTCCCCAAAGTTCTCCTGGACCTGAGCCACAGAATCTAGGGTGAGACCTCACGGGTCTGACCTGAGTCATACTCCTGCATCCATGCTGATGCTCAGCAGGCCTTCTCTAGACCGTGTTCTCAAGTGACTGTTTCTCTTTGTCCCTGGATGGATGCCAGCATGCTTATGTCAAGGACTCTTATGTACCAGAGAATATTAACAGAGAGTAGTAAACTATATCCTTTTTGCCTTTCCCCCAAGAATGCATAATCTGAATATCTAGAAGACAGTACAAGATGGTCAAAAGGAGAGTGAAGTTGTTTGTCTAAAATAAAAAATTCACATAAATGTGAAGAGCAGAAAACGGGTATGAAGGACTTTGATGGAGCAGTGAGACTTTTTTTTTTTTAAGGTGGAGAATACAGTAGCAGGTAGCATTGCTACAGAGAGCCTTTCAGAAACACCATTTTCATTGCATCTCAAGATAACAATAGTGCCTGAAGGCTAGAGTGTATTCCAAACTTGTACATAAGAAACAAAGTGACATGATACCTCAAGCAAGGGATTCAGAAATAGATGAGAGCAGATGAGAAATAATTTAATGAATGAGCAACATTTTGAACAATCATGTAGTTTGAATTTAAGGTGTGAATCTTAGATATAAGTGAGTAACGTTTTTGTCTACATATAAAAGGGTGGGTGTTGCCTTTGTAGATTCTAGCATTGCCATATCTACCACAGAGAGCTTTGGGTCTTTAGTTAAACCCACTGAAACCACAAGGTCTTTGGTGGTTGGTTTGTTTGGTTTTGTTTTTTAGATAGGGTTTCTGTGCATAGCTCTAGCTCGGTAGACCAGACTGGCCTCCAATTCACAGAGATCCTCCTGCCCCTGCCTCTGCCTCCTGAGTGCTGGGATTAAAGGAGTGTACCACCACTGCGTGGCTGAAAGGTCTTTCTTCTGACACCTGTTCACTAGAAATGATGGTGAAATCTTTTTTTTTTATGTTATATAAGTACTTTATTTTTTTTCTTCAAGTTACATCTCAGTCACAAGCCCTTCCCTATTCCCCCTTCCTGTCCCACCCTTCCACCCTCTTCCCCCACAACAGCTTCCCTTTTCAATCCAACAAATGGTTCTTTCTCTTATAACAGTAAATTCTATACAAAACAGCAGAATTAAATATGCCACATTTATGAGAGTTAAATGGCCCAGAATACCTTCCCAATGTCCAGTTCATACATATTTGGCCCCTGACTTTAACCTTCTACCTTCTAACCATCTCCATGAGTTTAAAGTTCTATAACTGACTTAGCTTTCATACTAACTTGCATCACTATTATAACCATCTTCTTAGATCTAGAACGCCCTCTTGAGTCCTAAACAACTCAAGATTTAGCTGTGAGACTCAAGCTGTCTATTCTTCAACCACCTCAGAGAGCTGACAAGGATAAATATATCTGATTATATAGGAAGTGCAGGGCCTGCAGCTTCCAATACTAAGAAATGACAAACCAGTGACTACCTGGACAGTTCCCATTTTCTCTCCATACATTCCAGCATCAGTTTTCAGCCTTTTGGTCCTGTTTCTCTGACAGACATTTATTGTAGAGCAGGGATTATGAAGGACTAACCTACCCTGTCTTGGCAGAGCTAGGCTGTCGACTTCCCTGCTACCAAGTTTTGTCCTTTTTGGACAGCAGTCTGTCTGCAGTTGAAGCAAGGAGTTTTTACATGCCAAGAGATAGGCTTGCCACTAATTCAACCATCTCACACTGGAGATTCTTTGATGCTTTTCTTCTACTTGGAGTAGAATAAGGGGTGCTGTCAGGAGCTGATATGTCACGATATCAAAAAAAAATCTTAATTTAAGACCACATCTTTGAATGCCATATTCTGCAGATCTCTTGGGGTTTTTGAAGATGCCCTATCCATCTCTTGTATTTAGATGAGCAAATGTTGCTTGTCTCTTAACAACTTGATTACTGAGTAGCTTAGAGAATATCTGTGATAGACTGTCATAGTAGCTAACAAGGTAACATGCATGCATGACTAGGAGTTTGTTTTTCTTAATTATCCTAAACAGTTTAAGACGGTTGGTATCAAGAGGCCAGAGCTTCACATTTCATTTTTAAGTATCTCTAGGTACAATACCATTAGGAAGTGTTACCTTTAATTTTGTATCAATATACAAAGATCTATTCAAATGTGGCTAAATATACTCTTAATTTTGTATCAATATACAAAGATCAATGCCTATGTGGCCCAATACAATCTTAATATTGCATCCATATACAAGGGTCAATACCATTGTGGCCAACTATAATCTTAATTTTGTATCAATATACAAATATCAATACCGAAGTAGACCAATACAATCTTATTTTTGCACACTAAACAATGGTCAATACCACTTTAGCCAAATATACTACTAATTTTGTATCAATACACAAAGGTATAAGGGCATATTCAATAATCTGACCCTTCTTCTTGGTCCTTCCTGTGCTATGTCTATGTCTCAATTTTTCTCAAGTCCGTGCATTCCTACATAGGAGATAAAGAAGGATACAGAAAAGGGAAAGAAGGAATACCCTGGGTCTAACCTCCAAAACCCATTGAACAGGACCATTTAACAACTTGTAATCTCTTCCCCTAAATAGCAGAATTTTCAGTTCTTCAAATAACCAAAAAGGGTGGGGGGGGGGGCGGAGAAACATCCTCCCCAACCTCTGGGTATGGGATGTCGCTCTCTTAAAATGACTTCCTGCTGATTTGGGTCGTAGTAAACCTGTTTGGGGCCCGAACCAAAATGGAAAAATGGTTAAAAATGTTAATACAATCCTTTTATGTTCAGTCCTTCTGTTCTCAGCTGTTTAGATGTCCTAAGGAGTTTGTAGGCAGAAGCTGAACTTCCAGGCTTTACTGAGGTTCTGGCTGGGGCATTGTGTAGGGCTGAACGGTCTTAGCGATATTGAGTTGTTGTGGTTGTAGGCTTTTGATGGAGACAGCTATGGAGGGAGTCTGTCAGGCTGAATCATCTGGGTCACTTGTCTTCTTTTGGTGTCTGATTCTGATTTCTGCTGAGGTTTCCGTTGTCCAGTTGTCCCTGGGTTCCTTGAATGGATGCTTTGATTCTCCTGGAAAGATAAGAACAGAGCCCTGCGCTAATCCTCACTCAGGGACAATCACCCTCTTTTTTTTTGTGTGTGTGGGGGGGTAGGTAATATTTCTCCTGAAGCAAATTTGGTTTTTTGACAATATATAAAGTGTTATCTTTCAATCTGGTTTGAAGAAGAAATTATTTTGTTATTTTGGAGCTAAACCAGCTTTAGTGTATATATTTTGAGATCTCGAAGGACAATTTGTTTGTATTGAGTGGGACTTTTGTAAGTAGCTTTTAAACTTAGGTCCTTCCAAATCCTATGTGTGTGTCTCTGCATTCTAATTATTGGGATCCGAGACCTGTGGTTCCCATCTGAGGGGATTAAAGATGTGTTCCACCACTCCTGGATCAAAGTTTTTCTTTATTTAGAGTTTGTTTTGTATCAGGCTGACCTTGAGCTCTGAGATCTGCCTGTTTCTGTCTCTAGTGTGTTGGGGTTAAGGGTGTACTCTTCTTGAATGATGGGATTAAGGGTGTGTACTCTCACCACCCTTTTCCATGTAACTCTAGAATTTATAAGTCCACTAACTCTATGGTGCTCCTCCCGTCTCTGCTGAAGTTAAAGGCATGGGTTAACACCACATTTCTCCTGTATTTTACCTTAGCTCCACGTTTTTTCGACACTTGGAGGTTTATAGAACCAGGTTGAACGGCTGTATCCTTTATTTTATTTACAGTGTTTTAACGTTGTTACCTGATTTTTTTTAATTAATAAATTTATTTGTTTGTTGCTACAGGTTACATCCTTAACATATTGTCCTCTTTTCCCGCTTCCCAGCCCCACCCTCCCATGCTCTACCCCCTGACCCTTCTGTCTTGATCCTCTGGGGTGGAGTGTCCCTACATACCAGTCTCTCACCACAGATCAGGAGTCATATGAGGGCTGAGAGCCTCTTCATACACCAGGGGCCTACGAGGCAGTACTGCCAGTGAAAGGTGTCTTTCTTGCTACGGGGGGAAAACTAAAAAAAAGACCAACAGACACACAAACCCA
>CAJQZJ010000077.1:488425-502408 GCA_907164525.1 Lophiomys imhausi
GCTACGGGGGGAAAACTAAAAAAAAGACCAACAGACACACAAACCCACAAAAACAAAGAACAACAACAAAAAAAGAGAGGAAAAAGAAAGAGAAAAAAAGGAAAAGGAAAAAGAAAAAGAAATGAAAAAAAAGTTTATGTCCATGTTCCTTTTGGTGTGTTGGTTGTAGTACAGATATCCTGTGTGATATAGCTAAAATCCTACTATAAGTGAATAGATGCCATCTGCATCCTTCTGAATCTGGGTTAGCTCACTCAGGATGAGCTTCTCTAGATCCATCCATTTGGTTGCAAATTGCATGATTTCATTGTTTCTTATAGCTGAGTAGTATTCCATTGTATAGATGTACCACAGTTTTTTAATCAATTCTTCAGTTGAGGGACATCTGGGTTGTTTCCAGTTTCTAGCTATTACAAATAAGGCTGCTATGAACATAAATGAGGAGACTTCCCTATGTCTCCGTGAGGTGTCCTTTGGGTGTATACCCAGAAGTGGTATGGCTGGGTCCTGAGGCAAAGCTATTCCAAGGTTTCTAAGATATCTCCAGACAGACCTCCATAGTGGTTGCACAAGCCTGCACTCCCACCAGCAATGGAGTAGGGTTCCCCTTTCTCCACACCCTCGCCAGCATGTGCTGTCATTTGAGCTCTTTATCTTAGCCATTCTGACAGGTGTGAGATGGAATCTCAGGGTCGTCTTGAGTTGCATTTCTCTGATGATTAAGGATGTTGAGCATTTCTTCAGGTGACTCCCGGCCATTAGGGATTCCTCCTTTGTGAATTCTCTATTTAGCTCCGTCTCCCATTTTTTGATTGGATTATTTGGTTTCTTGACATTTAGTTTCTTGAGTTCTTTGTAAATTGTAGATAATAGCCCTCTATCAGATGTGGGGTTGGTGAAGATTTTCGCCCAGTCTGTTGGTTGCCGTTTTGTTCTAATGACTGTGTCTTTTGCCTTACAGAAGCTTTTCAGTTTCATGAGGTCCCATTTATTGATTGTTGGTCTCAGGTCCTGAGCTGTTGGTGTTCTGTTCAGGAAGTTGTCACCTGTGCCAATGAGTTTGAGGGTTTCTCCCACTTTTTCTTCTAGTATCTTTAGTGTGGCCGGCCTTATGTTAAGGTCTTTGATCCACTTGGAATTAAGTTTTGTACAAGGTGATAGGTATGGGTCTAATTTCATTCTTTTGCAAGTGGACATCCAGTTGGACCAGCACCATTTGTTGAAGATGCGGTCCTTCTTCCATTGTGCGGTTTTGGCTTCTTTGTCAAAGATTAGTTGGCCATAGGTGTGTGGGTCCATGTTTGGGTCATCTATTCGATTCCATTGATCCACTGGTCTGTTTCTATACCAGTACCATGCTGTTTTTATTATTATTGCTCTGTAGTACAGCTTGAAATCTGGGATGGTGATACCTCCAGATGTTTTTTTATTGTACAGGATTGATTTAGCTATTCTGGGCTTTTTGTTGTTCCATATGAAGTTGAGTATAGCTTTTTCCAGGTCTATAAAGAATTGTGTTGGTATTTTGATAGGAATGGCATTGAGTCTATATATTGCTTTTGGTAAAATAGCCATTTTTATTATGTTGATCCTACCTATTCATGAGCATGGGATATCTTTCCATCTTCTAAATGCCTCTTCCATTTCTTTCTTCAGGGGCTTGAAGTTCTTGTTGTGTATGTCCTTTACTTGCTTGGTTAGAGTTACCCCCAGGTATTTTATATTGTTTGTGGCTATTGTGAAGGGGGTTGTTTCCCTTATTTCTTTCTCATCCCATCTGTTTGTTGTATAAAGAAGGGCTTCTGATTTTTTTGAGTTAATTTTGTATCCAGCCACCTTGCTGAAGTTGTTTATCAGCTGTAAGAGTTCTTTGGTGGAGTTTTTGGGGTTGCTTATGTATACTAACATATCATCTGCAAATAGGTATAATTTGACTTCTTCATTTCCAATGTTTATCCCTTTGATTTCCTTCAGTTGTCTTATTGCTCTAGCAAGAACTTCAAGTACTATATTGAAGAGATATGGTGAAAGTGGACATCCTTGTCTTGTCCCTGAGTTTAGAGGAAATGCTTCTAGCTTCTCTCCATTTAATTTGATGTTGGCCACTGGCTTGTTGTATATTGCCTTTATTATTTCTAGGTATGGTCCTTGTATGCCCATTCTCTCCAGAACTTTTAGCATGAAGGGGTGTTGGATTTTGTCAAATGCTTTTTCTGCATCTAGCAAGATTATCATGTGTTTTTTTTTCTTTCATCTTGTTTATATGGTGAATTACATTGATAGACTTTCGTATATTGAACCATCCCTGCATTCCTGGGATGAAGCTTACTTGATCATGATGTATGATATTTTTATGTGTTCTTGAATTCGGTTTGCTAGTATTTTATTAAGTATTATTGCATCTATGTTCATGAGGGAGATTGGTCTGAAGTTCTCTTTCTTTGTTGGGTCTTTGTGTGGTTTAGGAATCAGAATGACAGTGGCCACATAGAATGAATTTGGCAGTGTTCTTTCTGTTTCTATGTGGTGGAATAGTTTGAAGAGTAATGGTGTTAGTTCCTCTTTGAAGGTCCGGTAGAATTCCATGCTAAAGCCATCTGGCCCTGGGCTTTTTTTGGTTGGGAGATTATTAATGACTGTTTCTATTTCCTTAGGGGTTATTGGGCTGTTTAAGCTGTTAATCTGATTTTGATTTAGTTTTGGTAGGTGGAATTTATCGAGGAAATTGTCCATTTCGCTTAGGTTTTCAAATTTGGTGGAGTATAGATTTTTAAAGTAGGACCCGAATATTTTCTGGATCCCCTCAATGTCTGTTATTTCTCCCTTTTCATTTCTGATTTTGTTGATTTGGGTTCTTTCCCTTTGCCTTTTAGTTAATTTGGCTAGGGGTCTGTCTATTTTGTTGATTTTCTCAAAGAACCAACTCTTGGTTCATTGATTCTTTGTATAGTTCTTTTTGATTCTAAGTTGTTGATTTCAGCCCTAAGTTTGATGATTTCCTGCCTTCTGCTCCTCTTGGGCGTGTTTGCTTCTTTTTTTTCCAATTCACCCAGCTTAACTGTTAATTCACTAATATGAGCTGTCACAATTTTCTTTTTGAATGCACTTTGTGCTATGAACTTTCCTTGTAGCACAGCTTTCATTGTATCCCATAGGTTTGGGTATGTTGTATCTTCATTTTCGTTGGATTTTAAGAAGTCTTTGATTTCCTTCTTTATTTCTTCCCTGACCCCGTGGTCATCCAGTAAGGAGCTGTTCAATTTCCATGTGTGTGTGGGCTTTCTGTTGATTCTTTTGCTGTTGAATACCAGCTTTATTCCGTGGTGGTCTGATAAGATACAAGGTGTTATTTCAATTTTCTTGTATCTATTGAGACTATCTTTGTGTCCAACTATGTGGTCGATTTTGGAGAAGGTTCCGTGGGGTGCTGAGAAAAACGTGTATTCCTTTGTGTTTGGGTGAAACGTTCTGTAGATGTCTGTTAGGTCCATTTGTTTCATGATCTCCGTTAGACTCAATATTTCTCTGTTTGGCCTCAGTCTTGATGATCTGTCCATTGTTGTGAGTGAGGTGTTGAAGTCTCCCACTACTAATGTGTTGTGATCGACGTGCGATTTAAATTTTAGAAGTGTTTCTTTTACAAAAGTAGGTGCCTTTGTATTTGGGGCATAGATGTTCAGTATTGAAATTTCCTCTTGATGAATATTCCCGTTAATGAGTATATAATGCCCTTCTTTGTCATTTTTCATTAACTTCAGTTGGAAGTCTGTTTTGTTTGATATTAGGATGGCTACTCTAGCTTGCTTCCTGGGTCCATTTGCTTGGAAAACCTTTTCCCAGCCCTTTACTCTGAGGTAGTGTCTATCTCTGGTAGTGAGATGTGTTTCTGGTATGCAGCAAAAGGATGGGTCTTGCTTGCGGATCCACTCTGTAAACCTGTGGCTTTTTATTGGGGAGTTGAGACCATTGATGTTGATGGATATTAGTGACCTGGGGTTGTTGTTTCCCATTAGTTTGGTATAGGTGATGGTCCTGTGCCTCTTTTGGTTTAGTTGCTGAGGGGTTTTCTATTCCCTTTGTTTTCTTGGGTGAAGTTTTCTTCTCTGGGATGGAATTTTCCTTCTAGGATTTTCTGTAGGGCTGGGTTTGTGGGGAGATATTGTTTAAATTTGATTTTGTCATGGAATATCTTGTTTTCTCCATCTATGTTGATAGAGAGTTTTGCTGGGTATAGTAGTCTGGCTGGGCACCTATGATCTCTCAGGACTTGTAGGATATCTGACCAGGCCCTTCTAGCTTTTAAAGTTTCTGAGGAGAAGTCAGGTGTAATTCTGATGGGTCTGCCATTGTACGTGACTTGGCCTTTTTCTCTTACAGCTTTTAATATCCTTTCTTTGTTCTGTGCATTTGGTGTTTCAATTATTATGTGGCGAGAGGAGTTTCTTTTCTGATCTAATCTGTTCGGTGTTCTGTAAGCCTCTAGGATTTTTATTGGCACCTCTTTTTTCAGGTTTGGGAAGTTTTCTTCTATGACTTTGTTGAAGATATTTCCTGGACCTTGGAGTCGGGAGTCTTCTCTTTCCTCTATGCCTATGATTCTTAGGTTCCGTCTTTTCATTGAGTCCTTCATTTCTTGGATGTTGTGGGTGAGAGATTTTTTAGCCTTCTCATTTTCTTTGGATGTTGTACTGATTTCTTCCATCGAATCTTCCATGCCTGAGATCCTGTCTTCCATCTCTTGCATCCTATTGTTGATACTCACATCTGTAGTTCCTGTTCTCTTCCCTTGGTTCTCCACTTCCTCTTTTAACTCTGACTGTGTTTTCTTTATTGTTTCTATTTCTATTTTCATGTCTTGTATGGTATTGTTCGTTTTGTACATTTCCTTCTCCAGCTTGCTTGTTTTTGTCTGAAAATCCTTCATTGCTTTGTCCTTTTCCTGTTCAAGCTCTGTCACCTTGGCTTGGAGTTCTTTAATGTGTTGTTCATTGTTTTGGCTTGTAAAATTGTGGCTTCTTTGAATACCTTCATACATTTAAGTTCTTCTTGAAGGGACTCTATCACTTTCCATAATGCAGAATTGTCATCGTTTTCATGTGTTACTGTTGGTGTGAGGTCATCTGAATTGGATGAGCTAGGATAATTCTGCTTTGTTGGAGTCCATATTTCCTTGATTTCTATTTTTTCTTGGACCTTTGGCCATGTGGGTGTGTTTAGCTGTCTGTTCTTGACATTTTCTGTGCTTGGATCCACAGGGGATGCTTTGGTGAAGGAGTCGAATTGCTTGGCTATCTGTCGTTGCTTACAGGGGGATCTCAGGGTCACTGTGGTTTTAATAGCCTGAATTGCTGTGAGCTGGTGCAGCCTATTCCCAGGTAGTGAGTAATGGTCCGGGATTTTTTCACTGCTCCCAGTTCAGACTTCTCTATGTTGCACACTGAGTGATCAGCCTGTAATGGTTCTGATGGTATGGACCTGTTTGCCCAGGCACAGATTTTGTGGGCTTTGTTTGTTGTCACAGAGGCTGACAGGGCCCGGCTCCCCACCTAATATGTCTGGGTTTACCAGAATACAGCTATGGTCTCCTGGCTTCTGGTTACCCACTAGGCTTCTCCGCCACAGGCCTGGCCGCTTCCCTCCCTATCTGCTCCGCCGTGGGTGGGCGGAGCTTCGGCCCCTCCCGCCATCTGAGCCAGCCTTGTGCTCTAGCTGCTTTGCTGTGGGTGGGTGGAGCTTCGGCCCCTCCCGCCGTCTGAGCTGGCCTTCCACCCTAGCTGCTTTGCCGTGGGTGTGTGGGGCTTTGGCCCCTCCTGCCGACTGAGCCGGCCTCCTTCCCTAGCTGCTTTGCCGTGGGTGTGCCAGGCTCCAGCCCCGCCCGCCTGTGCCCACCTCCCACCCCAACTGCTCTGCCCTCCGACCTCCCGCCCGGCTCGAGCGGCTGCGGATCACCCACTGAGCGCCCTGTTTTTTCCTTGTTAAGACTTCAACTATTCTGCAAAGTTTCCTAAGTAGTTATAAGGTCTTCCTGAGGTGTGGGAAGCCCAGTAGGCTAGTGGGCAATCGCCATGTCGCCTTTGATTCTGCCTGCTGTGTGTTGGGATCAATCTTACCAGGCGCCTCTCCAAATGGGAGTTCCCGAATCCCGGATTTAGTGGCTTCCATGTCTGCGAGAGATGGGGGAGAACCTTGCCCTGGGACTTTTAACAGTCCCTTGGGAGCTGTGCGGTTTCCGGAGGGGCCAGACCCTCCAGTTTTTGCACAGTGTCCCACAACTCTGTGTTTTCTATGGCTCTTCTCTCCCACATTCAAAATGCGTCCGTGCAGTTCTCCGCCATCTTGGCCCTGATGGTGAAACCTTTGCTGTAATCTAAAGAAACTTAAAATTTGACTCTTCATCCCAGAGATAGCCACTAAATGAACTGAAAAACATATTCTGGTAGTAAGGTTTTTTTTTTTTAATTTACATAATGCTTATTTTCTCTTTTTGTTTCTTTAATTTGATTTATTTTTTTATTTTCTCATTCATAGTATCAAATCTACTTTTAATTTAAATCTAATAGCTACCAAATAAAAACCAATTTTGAATATATATATATGATGGAGAATTAATACTAATAATCTATAAGGACTTCAAAAATTATATCATCAAAAACTATACCATCCAATCAATAAATGAGCAGGGGAGTCAAGCAGACAGCTTTCAAAGGAAGAAAAAAAATGGTCAGTAAAAATATTTTTAAAAATCAACATCTTTAGCCATCAGGGATGTGCAAATTAAAACTAAATTTAGAATTCACCTCACCTCAGTTAGAATGGCTATCATCAAGAAAAAAAAATGACAGAAATGCTAGTGAGGGTGTAGGGAAAGGGAGACCTGTTCCTGGTGATGGAAACTAGTATGGCCACTGTGAAAATCAATATGGAGGTCCCTCAAAAACCTGGGAATAGACCTAGCATGTGACCCAGCTATCCCACTCCTGAGCATCTATTGGAAGGAATTTAGGTCAACACACCATAGAGATACTTGGAGATCCTTGGTTATTACTATGATGTTCGCAGAATGTAAGATACAGAACCAGCCATGATGCCCTTCAGCAAATGAAAGGATCTTTTTTAAAAAGTGAGTACACACACACACATATACATGAATTTATTCAGCCATAAAAAGAAATGGAATTATGTCATTCTCAAGAAAATGGATGGAATTGGAGGTAGTGTTTATTGAAATAAGCCAGATTCAGAAAGAAAAATCTCATGTTTTCTCTCATTGTCTTAGTTAGCTTTATATTTCTGTGATAAAAACACTATGACCAAAATCAAGTTGGAGAGGAAAGGGCTTACTTCACCTGACAGCTTGTAGTCCATCATCCAGGGAAGTCAGGGAAGAAACTCAAGGTAGGAACCTGGAGGCAGGAGCTGAGCAGAGGCCACGGAGGGGTGCTGCTTACTGGCTTGTTCCTCATGGCTTGCTCAACCTGCTTTCTTGTACAATTCCAGGACCACAAGCCCAGGAATAACACCATCAACAAGGATCTGGGCATCAATCATTGATCAAGACAATGTTTTACAGAGTTGCCTACAGCCCACTCTCATGAAGAGATTTTTTGTTTGTTTTCAATTAGGATTCCCTCTTCCCAAATATGTCTAAGTTTGTGTCCAATTCACAAAAAACAACCAGCACACTCATATACAGTTTAGATTTAAGTGTATGCATGTATTTGTCTATTATTTGTCTATGTGTACACACACACACACAACACACCTGATTTTGAGAAAATATCAAGTCTTACCTGTATATTAAAAAAATAATAAATCTCAGAGAAGTCTTGCCATCAGAAGTGAGCTCCTTGCTTTCACTCTGGAGTTTACCAGGACTTTGTAATTATTTGTTTATAATGATTTTCCCATAATTTAAAAGGCTCTGAGGATTACATACCCTACTTATAAGTGATATTCTCAAGAACTCGCTTGATTTTTTCAAAGCAGCAATAAATAATTAGATGCTAGACTGGGTTGATTGTGGGTTGATTGGTAGTGATAGTGGTGGAAAGTTCCAGAACGTATATAGCTTTTTCAGTAATATATGCCAAGCCAATCCGAAGGCAAACTAATTTAAGTTCAATATATTTGTTGCAAAAAAAAAAAAATCTTAAACTAGAACACCGTATCTTTGGAAGCTGACATCCCCAAACTAAGCTGAACACATACAGAGAATATCTGAAGACTTACAGAATCATCAGTCCCAAAATTACAGTGTTGATCCTTCCTAACTCACTACAATTAAATTATGTACAATGAACTTAATACAATTAAGCTATGATATAAATAGAGTCTTGATCATTCATAGCTCAGTATAATTAAATACAAATTTCCAGTTAGGATATAAATAGAGTGTTGAACATTCCTAACTCAGTACAAATTAGATACAAACTTCCGGTAAAATTACAAAAAGGGATTACTTGTAATTTTCTTATGAACCACAGATTGGTACTTGGTTAGATTTACATATATGGCTTCTAGTGACTGGATTCCAGATAATTGTAATTATCATATATTTGAAGTCAGAAGATAGAAACAGATGGTGGTGGGGTTTACGTCTTGGAGATTTTGTTTCACAGACCTTAAGGTACTTGAAAAAAATATATACATTTACTTCCTAGGACAAAGAATAGCTTGTTCACAGTCTGTTTATATTGATCTGGGTTTTAGACAGGTTTAATTTCTTGTTCCATCAGTCATGGAGACTGAGCTGTAGTAACTGAGAGGGGAAGACACTGAAAAGAAGTCAGGGCTGCTATGGAAAAATATCATATTTTATTCCCTCTTAAAGCTTCGACTTTAACTTACATTTTAACAGCTTTATATTGAGCAATATACTTATATATTTATATAAGTTATTTACCATTAATATACTCCTATTTTATGGTCTGGCTTTATAGTTCCATGAGCTTTGGTGTGTCCACAGGCCCTATAGTCATTGGCACTGTCAAATTTCAGACCGCTTTCTTCACCACAAGGGAACTCCCATAATCATTAGCAGTTGCATCCTGTTCTCCCCTCCCTCAACAGTGGAAACCTGTGATCTAGATCTTCATGTATGTACCCTTCCAGGGAGATTTCATCTAAATGTAGTATTACAAAATGTAGTCTTTTGTGACTGGCTTTTTTCACCTAGCATGTTACAAGAAGGTTTTAGTATGGTTATGGATTTATAGGTAGTCCCTTTGTTTCTTTTTATGGATAAATAATATTGCACTGTAAATATGGCATATTTTATTTAAGTATCTGTTGGTAAATAGATTTTTGGTGTTTCTGTCTTCTAGCTCTTGTGCATATAGCCTCATGGGAACATTCATATCCAAGATTCTATCTAAAAACCTATTTTCAGGTCTTTGGGGTTTAGGCTTAGGAATAGAATTATTGAGTGTTGATCATTTTGAGATACTATTAAAATGTTCTCCAAATGAGTTGTGCCATTCTAAAATCCCACCTGCCATCTGTATGTGTTCCTGTCCACCCTTGTTATTTCTGTCACATGTTCACTTTCCTAGTGGGCATGGCATAAATGTCACTTGTGTGCTGATTGCATCTTTCAGTTGTACTCAGTGTCTACTGAGACATCTCCTAGGGAGATTCTCTGCATCCTCCATTCATGGCCCTTAGCAGATGGTCAGTTTGCAAATCTTTCCTCTCGTGCTCTGAGTTCTCTTTCTGTGTTTGGTTTGATCTCAATGTATATCTTCTAGAAAGACAGCGTGAACCTTCTAAAAACCAGGAGACTGTTATGAAGTAAATCAGAAACCTACTAGATTCTCTACAAAGCACATACCTGCCCCAGCCTGGGGGGTTCGGGGAACTGGGGAGGAGCATCAAGGACCTGAATGAGAGAAAGGACAAAAGACACAGAGATGAAGAGCAAGTCCAGTGATCAAACTCTGAAATTTTTATTGAAAACAGGGTCAGTTATAGGTTCGGTAGGGGGCAGGGAAGCGGAAGGCAGGGATGTCAGCTGGTTGCTAGGAGACTAAAAGTCTGGGATATCTCGTGGTTGTAGCTGACCGGCCACAGGGTAATCAAGTGACTTGGGAGAATTGTTCTGGTAATCGGGAAACCAGGACCTAACTCCTGTGGTGGAAGCTTAGCACAGGGGAGTTGATAACTTTCTGTAGGCCTGTATTTTAGGCCCTAATGTAAGTAGGGAGGGTTAGTACTTTTCCATGGGCCTTGGCTCCCAGCACATACAGAATAAGTATGCACAATAAAGTGTGCATACATTCAGCACTTACTGATCCGAGAGAAAACCCAGATGAAGCCAGACACAGGGTGCCTCAAGAGTTTTTGATTGGGAAAAGGCAGCTGAAACATAAATTAGGCTGTGTGGTCTTGCTTTTTACTTCAACTGTGGCATAAAGAAAACACTTCACCAGGCTTATCACATTCCTTCTAGAGTGCTGAAGGGAATATAGCACGCACCTCTGCACAGTGGAGACTAGTTAGCATCCTAGCCAGGCAGTACATCATTCTTTTGTGTTGCTATATATTAAGGAACATTGGTTTATCCTGTTTATGAATGTAGAACCAAGCCCCCGGGTGCAAAGACATTGGTGTAAACAAACATGCCTTCCCTTAACAAACACATGGAGTATCCACCAAGCCCCAGGCATTGTGTTAGGCAAAGGGAACTCAGGAAAGACTAAGGCAGATGAATGCTAATAAAGATGTCCACATATGTTTGGGGAAAAAAGACTAGAACAAAGCTACTCCAAGTAGGAGTGGAGAGAGGTTGGGGTGAGACAAACCTGCAACATTCATCAATTTATGTAATACATTCATGTTCATTTCACAGCTACTTACTGAGTGTGCAATATGCACATGGTACAAGGTTCCAAGGCTGTACAAAAAAGATAGCATAGCCCAAGAACTGGCAGATAATCAGGCACACCAACAAATGAAGCATCATCATGCAGCAGGTGTGAGGATGAAGCTCCACAATGCCCAGAGTTTACCTTGACCACCGACAGATGTCACTTGCCTAGACCTGAGGCCAGAGCATAACAGGCACTTGGGAGTATCTGCTGATAGAGCAACAGCATGCCCATGACGCAGCCGGAGAACAGGCTATTCTCCTAGTCGGTCCCCAGAATGCACTACTGTAAGAGGGTGAGACTCCTACTAACTCCATGAAGAAGCAAACTAGCCAGGTCTGGTGGTGCCTGTAACCCCAGTACTTAGAGGCAGAGGCTGGTGGATTGCTATAAATTCAAGGTCAGCCTGGGCTACATAGAGATTTCCAGGATAGCTGAGGTTATACAGTGGGACTCTGTCTAAAGAAAGGAAGGAAGGGAGAGAGGGAGACAAAGGGAGGGGGTTTGGTAAAGGCCGGAAGGAGGGAAGACTAAAGGTAGAAGGTTTATACTAATGATCTTGGGTGGAATCTGGTCTAAATCATTAAAGATCTCATTCTCCCCCTGACATCAGGGCACAGTGGCCCCCCAACCATTCCCCACTGAAATGTGCTTCTCTCCAAAAGCAAAGCCCAGTTTGGGATCTCAGTATCAAACTCAGGAACTTCTTAACTAAAACAAAGCCATGGTTTTTGACACATTTTGGAGCCCAGGGACCTGATCAGAGAAAAGTTCCTCAGCTGCTCCAAGGCATCCTGAGCCAGGTCTAAAACAGACTGAACAGGCTGAGGAAATCAAATCATATGAATGCATGATTTTAATGACATGGGAAAATGAATAAGACATAACCCTAAAATCAAGCTAGAAACAGTGTAGCTGACGAGAGGCAAGCACAAGCAATTATATCTCTGAATGTGCTAAATAAGATAAGAACCAAATTCTGGAGGTGGATTGTGGGAAGGGTGGTGCAACAGTATCGAGTCACTCGATGCCATTGGACAACATGATTGAAATGGTCAAGGTGGGACTAGGGCTGTAGCTCAGTGGTAAAGTGCTTGCCTAGCCTCAAGAATATCCTTGTTCCCACCAGTCCAGGGATGGAGAGACAGAGAGAATGAAGGAGGGAGGAAGGAAGGAAGGAAGGAAGGAAGGAAGGAAGGAAGGAAGTTGACAAGAAAGAAAAAGAAATATACAGTCGGGGATCACAGAGATGGGAAAGGTAGCCTCTGTTTGAAGATCTAAAAATGAAACAAAGAAACAAAGAAAGAAAAAATGTTTTATGGAAGACATACATTTGAGCTGGAATTTCGAGAGCAGACACAGTAGGAGAAACAAGAAAGTATGCCATCCAGAAGGCAAATGCCCAGAAGCAGAGAAGATGAGGGCATGGCCATGCCATGGGCTGGGAGTATAAAAGGGTAGAGTAACAGCCAGGGGTATTCATCCCCAAGATAGGAGTTGATCCTGGAAGCCATGTGTACCCATCTGTCATACATTATAGAGACAAGGCAATGAGTTAGGAACAGCATGTGGCATCATAAAGTCTCTACACCAGGGCCTGAATGAACCCCCAAACAGGAGTAAGAGGATCAAACAGACCAGAAGCCTGGAGATACAGAAGTTCTCTGTTCCAGTGAGAGATGGAGTACCATCTGTGTGTGTCCTGAGGAAAGCACACGACTGTCCTTGCTCTGATGATTTTTTAATACATTTTTCCTCTGAAAGAATGGTAGTTTATTTTCATCCTGAAAGAAAAATAACTAATCAAAAGTATACCCTACCTATCATTGGCCAAGAGGACTTTATTACTTACCTTTCTTGTTGCTGTGTCCAGATAGCTGACAAAAGCAACCTAAGGGAAGAAGGGTTTGTTCTGGCTCACTGTTCGAGGGGAAGTCCATCATGGTGGTGAAAGCGCATAGCAACAGGAGCATGAGGGAGGCACCTCTTCACATCACATCTGCAGGTGGGAAACAGTGAACGAAGAAGGCTGGTGCTCAGCTTGCTTTCTCGTTTTAAGCAGTTCATGATCCCAGCCCATAGAACAGCACCACCCATGTTAAAGGTCTTCCCACCTCAGTTTACCTACTCTAAAAATTCTCTCAAAGACAACCCATCTCTTCCAAGGACTCACCTCTTCAATTTTTCTAGAGGTTATCAAGTTAACAATCAATATTAGCTATCGCAAAGACTTTCTAGGCAGAGGTTCCTGAAGAATTCGTACCTTAAACATTCCCCTATATATAATGACTTTGCCCCTTCTGTAGAGGGATCTCCGTCCTAGTACCTTTATTCTGTGAAACATGTAGTTGAATGGGATTCCTACCAAAGCAGGATAAATTGGGAACAAATGACTTGGAAACTATTATCGTTCAGTGCTGCCCTTTATCCCAGGCAGTTCCAGAAACTTTTATACTTTCTTTTGTGCAACTATTCTGTACACAGGGAACTTCTTGTCAGATAAAGGTGAGGCTTATAGGAAATACTCTTTTCAATCCTCTCCACTGGAACAATAATGAACAGTCTGAAGTATGTCTTCTCCTTGCTGTACCAACTGCATTGAAAAACAAGCTATTTTTATTTAATAAAAAAATTTCAGACATGAGAATTCTATCTCCAGCATAATTTGTCTCTTTTTTCCATTTTGCTGATGTCTAAAAGAATATCCTTCATCTCTGCCTCTCTTGATGGATTTGGACATCACAGTAGCTTTGGTTTTCCTCGGAGGGTTATTGATGACCTTCTCTACAAGCAGCACTCCTCTTCCCAACTCTGTGAAAGACCCAGGGAAGAAAATCAGATCTTTAAATTTGTGTCTTGCATGTTTTTATAGTCAACATCACTTCCCAGATGAAATGACTTCTAGAATAAACTGCTTACTATATGTGATGGAGTGATGTTAAGCAGTCTAAATGTTTATTGGTCCTCCTTGCTGTCTGTTACTTACTTTGTCTCTGATTGGTTAAATAAATGCTGAGGTCTGGAGATTGGGCAAAGATGGAAGTAGGCAGGACTAAGGTGCTTGAGCTTTTAGAGAGAGAGAGAGAGAGAGAGAGAGAGAGAGAGAGAGAGAGAGAGA
>CAJQZJ010000077.1:502418-525226 GCA_907164525.1 Lophiomys imhausi
AGAGAGAGAGAGAGAGAGAGAGAGAGAGAGAGAGAGAGAGAGAGAGAGAAAGAGCATCTTGGGAAGAAGCTTGCTGGAGAGAAGCCAGGAGCAGGCAAGGAGGACATGCCATGGGGTAGATTAAAGAAGATCTTTCCACATGGCCTGGAACATCATCATGGTGTGGAGAATAGTAGTCCAAAGGGATGAATGTATATATGGGGTTACATTTGGGTAATAGAATTATGAGCTAGCTTAGATGGGCTAGGATTGCACAACTCAGGCCTAAGCTTGTTAAAATCCACGCGGTGTCTGTGTGTATTCATTTATAATGGCAGGTTAAGGATTATCACCACCAATTAAAGACAATATAAATACTGGTTAAATCATTTAATTAGCTACACCAAACCAATTAAATACAATATAAATACTAGTAAATAGTTTAATTAGCCATTTTTTCTACATATACATGTATACAAGTCTGTAAAAAAAAAAAAAAAAAAACTGTTTTAGAAGATCATCACCCACAGACAGCAGAGAGGGATCCAGGAATCATACAAGGCTGAGGCAAGTTACTCTCAAAGTAGCAAGGTATGCACTGAAAGCAAAAGTTCCCTCCTGAGACAGACTTCAAGGACTTGAGACACATCCTGCCTCAGCTTTGGCAAAACACAAAGTACCTTTGTTGTAATCTGATTAAGAAGAAAAAAGGAGGTTTATGTACCATGTAATAAACAACAAACCAAGACCTACCAACACAAATTTTAAAAAGACATTTTAAATGCTTTTAACGTTTAAAAACCTACAAGTAAACTCTAACGTTGGGTTTTATATCTTCACAGAATTCTCCCAAACTCTTTTGCCCTAAAAACAGAAGTTTTGACATAGATGCCATCTACAGCGTGATTGATGACGCCAAACAGTATGTGTACATCGCTGTCACGGACTACCTGCCTATCTCCAGTACAAGCACAAAAAGGTCAGGACTTTCTTTTGGCCTTTCGTGGGGTCTTCAGGCCTCTGGGCTCTGAGATGCTGTCATGCCGTAGCAGGAAGCACACACTCTCCCAGTGTGTCTAGAGTGCATCTGCAATTGGCCCAGCACGCATTTCTTCCCCACATGAGTCCAATTTAAAGGCTTGTGGTCTCACAGTGTAGGAATACCTCACTAGTTTATCCTACAATCACAGGGACAATCTCAGAAAGGAGGCTGGGTAATTAACAGAAAATTGCATCCCTCTGTGCCCTCAATGAGAGGGTAGAAGGGATTTAAAAGACATGTTCTCAGACAATGCATCCTTTCATATGAGAAGAAGAGTGTTTTTACAGTGGGTAGCATCCCAATAATTCCTCACCTTTTGAGCACATAGTAACTTGGAAATAATTCAGAGGCAGAAGATACTACAAAGCTTTAGGGAGAATAATCACACACAATGTGGAACACACCAGGCATTCCCCTTTTACTTGCTTCAAGAGCAGATCTTCGGGTGCTTGTCGGTGTTTTCAATAATTAGTTTAGCCAAGAAACACTTTCCAAAATGCACATTTCTGACTGCAAATGAAGACTTTCATCTTTCGGAAAATTATAATTTCAAAATAGCCATTTAGTGAGCTTAAGTGATTAAGTGTGCCATATATTACTTGAATGCTTTTCATCTTGACAATCCCACATATGCATAATATGTAGCATCTTTATGCAAATGATTGTAACTCTGCAAAAAGCCTGTCAGAAACAGGTCACTTTATGATGGTGGGAAAGCATTTTGAGCCATAAGAGGTACATCATCAAGACAGAGCTGCTTTAAAACGTTATCCATCCTTAGAACATTCATGGATTTTTCCATCATTCCTCCTCTTTATGCTCCTCTCATTTCTTGTTTACTTGGCTTTCGACTAAACTTTAGATGTCAGCTTCCTTATAGAAACACAACACATGTTGGCTGGTTGTTCTGTTACCAAGGATGATAGGGGGGCCAAGTTCATAGGGTCCTAGGATGCTGATGACTCAAGACTAACACACTTTGTTCCATGGCTTCCCATTAGCAAAACTGAGGTCTTTCATCATCCAGAGTGGGAGGTCATGGTGGGTGGTGGTGCACACCTATAGTTCCCAGATCAGATCTTGGGAGGTTGAGGCAGGAGGTTCATGAGTTCAAGATCATCAAGGCTACATAGTTTAAAAACAGGCTACTGACAAGACAAAAGAAAAAACAAAACCAGGCTATGCTACAGGATGAAAGAAACAAAATCTTACAAGTAAGGGAAAATGCAAAGAATGTCAAAGAGCCAGAGACCCAATTGAAATCTCATATATTAGTTATTTATCATTGTGGCTGTTGTTCAAATACTTCTTGTACTGTGTGTAAAAATGCCATGATGAAACTCATTGGTTCATGTGCTAACCTTAAAAGAAAATTTCCAAATTTTAAAAAAAGAAACATTTATTCACCTCAAATATAGAGGAAGTCAACACACACACACACAAAAAAAAGATTCCATCAAGCCCAGCTCAGCGAATAAATATGCTTATTGGAACTACCTACAGGGACATGGACAGAAACCAAATAAAATCTCAAACCTATACTTTCAGCTTTTTAAACAAAAAGCACCAAAGACAAATATATAGCTCAAACATTCAGATTACAATTATGTTCTTCTCAATCATGTGAATGAATTTTATTTACAAATCAAGCTGGCTTTGTGTTTACATAACTTTAAAAAAGAAAGAAAGAAAATTTTTAAAAAAGAGCCAGGCAGGCGTGGTGGCTCAACACGAGCACTCGGGGGCAGAAGCAGGTGGATTTCTGCCAGTTCAAGGACAGCCTGGTCTACAAAATGAGTCCAGGATATCCAGGGCTACACAATGAAACCCTGTCTCAACAAACAACAACAAAAAAACAAAAACAAAAAAAAGGAGGTTCAGAAGTGAATTCAGTGAGTTTGTAGAATTAATTAATGACTTAACATTTAGTCTCTTCACTGCTGAATATCTAAATAAAAGGTGAAAAGTCCTGAACTCTCGAGTCAGAAATGATGTGAACATACACTGTCTGTTACAGAGAATGTTGGGATTTCTGCCTTTCAAGGTAACAGAGAGACTGTGTTAAAAAAATTAGTTAGATTATGTGCACCATTTGTAGAAATAATCAATTAAATTATTTACCAGTATTTAGGTTATTGTTAATTGGTTTGGAACCGTTAATCTTTAAGCAGCCATTATAAATGAATACACACAGACACCATGTGGATCTTAACAAGCCTAGGCCTGGACTGAGCAATCTTGGCCCACCTAAACTAGCTCTTAATTCTATTACCCAAATATGACCCCATATATTCATATGTCCCCTTGGACTGCCATACTCCACACTATGCCAATGTTCCTGGCCATGTGGAATGAGGTTCTTTTTTCTAACTCATGGCGTGCATCCTCCTTCCTGTTGCTCCTGGATGGAATGCTTTAATCCTCTGTCTAAAGTGCAGGCTTCTTGTTCTAATCTCAGGAAGTCCCACCTTTCTCTGTCTTTGCCCAATCTCAGGTCTCAGCATTTATTTTAACCAATCAGAGTCAATGTAAGTAACAGACAACAAACAGGACCAGTTAATTAATATTTAGAATGCTTAACACTACCCCAACAAGAATGTGATGGTGATGCAATGAATCCTGTGATTAAAATGGAAGAAGCCCAGATGGGTATTCAGCTCAGACACAGAGCACTGGCCTGACATTTGCAAGGTTCTGGGTTCATTTCCCAGCACCACAAACAAACAGTGACCATCAGAACTAATGAATGAGCATGACAGTGGACATGCACAAAGACGCCTGGCGGAACCTGTTACCTGAGGTGCTAATCCAAACAATGACTTTTACAATTACATTTTTAAAAACAGAAAGCACAGTTTCACTTGTTCCTGCCAGAGCAGACAAGCACTTGTTCTCTCACTGATCCACTGACTGGGTCTGCTTGGAGCCGTCCTGGTTTGTCATGTGAAGTGCAACTTCCAGAAGGAGGTAGGTAAGTGTGAAGGACGGCTGGAAGCGCCCTGACTCACCTTTGAGCTTCAGTTGTCCTTACCTCCTGTAGTTTAACCACAGCCTAAAAACATCACATGGAAAGTTACGGAAAAAAGCAATTAGTAGAGGGATTGGATAAGAACAAATATATTATATGAAATTCTCAAAGAAGTAATAAAACACTACTTTAAAAAATTGATTTATGAGTTTTAAATAGGTTTCATTATAGTATATTATATTGCTAAAACTGTCCTACTTTGTTAGTTATTATTGCCAATACCCTATTTGCTGAGTCACACACTGAAAAACAGAAGCTTTCCAGACCTCCACGGGGAGTGAGGGGGTGGGCGGGGCAATCTCTGGAAGATTCCATGGATAAGGGGAAAGTGCTATAGTAACAGTTTTCATCCTCGTATAAATTTAACAACTGTCTGTCGAGGTGTGTGCATTTATGATTAAAGCGTGAATACATGCCATCTGAAGGGGACAGAGGGGCACAGGGAAGATTATTAAAATGCAGATGTGTGAATGGGACTGAAGGTATGTACAGAGAATATAGTGAAAGGTTCCCACAATGCCATGCCAGAATTAGAGGAAGCTCATTGAACGAGTGTTACCTAACTTGCATCATAAAGCATTCATGAAGTAGACAAGAAAGAGGGGGAGCAGGAAAAGGTATTTTTCTAGGTAAAATGGACAATATGTACAAACATCAGGGTGTAGAAAAAGCTGTGCCAGGTTCAATGCTGGATTGCAGAGCCCAAGGTAAGTAAGGCAGTGAAAAACCACACTGGAGAGGAAGCAGGAATGGGGAACAAGGGTTGGGGGTCTAGGAGGCTGCTTACTAGACAATATTGTGTGTGGGGAAAGCTCTGGTGTTTTAATGAAAGGAATAACAGGGCCACACCTGCCTTTAGATAGTCACATTGGTGGTTATAAAGGTGCCAGAGATAAGAGCTGAGGCACAGGGACCAATCTACAGTACAAGGCAGGGGTGACTACTCCGGGTAGTCCCTAGAAATTCACAGAGATTATTCTAGCTCAATGCAGGATTTAGGTCATGCATGGGTCAAGAGGAAATTAGAGGGACAAATGTTCTGCAGGTGGTTATAACTGATACTGGGTTGTCCAGGCAAAAGAGAGCAGGAGGAGCTGAAGGAGCCAAGACTTTGGTGATCATAGTTTTGTCACCCACTAGTACTAAAGAACAAGCTTCATGTGATAAGAAAGTGAGCATCCAGGGCAGGAAGGTCAGACACAGAGAGCAGCGCTCTGGAGTTGCCACGGTTACAACACTGACAGGTCGCCATTCCTAATAACACCCCCTGAGTCCAAACAGCGACTAAGCTTAGAATTGAGGTAGTATTTGAATGAGAAAAGAAAATCCCTACAAAGAGATGAGACAAGATGGCATGATTTGAGGCTTGGTGAAGGCAGGAGAATCTCCTGACTTGTCTTAGCATGAGGATTAAGTGACACTTTTGAAGTTGCATGATGGGGAACAGGAAGAGCACAAGGCTATATGAACACCTTAAGTCAGGGGACCAAGTGGTAACAGAAACACAGGCCAAGAGCTGAGAAGTCAGGCCTTCTGGAAGAACTGGCATGGGAAGAGGCTTAGACGACAGAGGAAGCTGTTGGCCTGATGGAGGATGCCCAGTGTCCAGCACAGAGGAGGGAGAGATGGGAGCTGTGGGAGCCTGGGTCCGGAAGATGGTCCTAAGGACAATCTAGAAACAAAAGTGTGGGACACTCAGATAACCAAACAGAGTATCACTGGAAGAGTGTGTGTGTGTGTGGGGGGGGGGGTATTATCAATGAATATAGGCTGCTATGACATCCAGGAGGAGGTGTGCAAGACTCCTGGCTAGAATTATGCTCCAAAGTACATGCTTATACCACAGTGAGGCCTGCATAATGTTGGAGTTGTACTGAGGACACCCCAGGTTGTTAGTTCATCTGAACACTAGATCCGCATAGCTTCAGATCTAGTGGATCTTATTCCCATGGTCCGGAGAACTTCTATAAAGCAGCAGGAGGTCCCAAAAAAGCTTCATCTCTTGGTGCCTAATGCTAAAGGCCTTTTTCCTCAGTCTATTCTGCAAGATGGTTGACTTGTTACAGAATAAAGTAATCCACAAAGTCCCAATAAAATTTCTTTTGCAAACAATTTTCTTTTTTGTTTTTCTGCAGGACATATTGGCCAGATTTGGATGGGAAAATAAGAGAAGCCTTAGTTTTACGAAGCGTTAAAGTCCGGCTCCTCATAAGCTTCTGGAAGGATACTGACCCCCTCACATTTAACTTCATCTCATCTCTTAAAGCTATTTGCACTGAAATAGCCAACTGCAGTTTGAAAGTTGTAAGTGTTATATTGACTGTGTTATTAAATAAAACGGGCTTATTCCCTTTGCATGTCTATGAAAGCTGTTGGCGCGCGTGCGCACACACACACACACACACACACACACACACACATGAGGGGGGTTTGCATGTATCAGCCAGGTGTCTTCCCCAGTCACTCCCCACCTTATTGTTTTGAGACAGGGTCTCTCACTGAACCTGAAGCTCACTGATTTGGCTAGATTGGCCAGTCACCAAGCTCCCGGAGCTGTCTGTCTTTATCTACCACCAGCACTAATGTTATAAACAACTGCCTGCCAAGCTTTCTGTGGATGTGAGGAATCGAAATTCTGGTTCTCATGCATGTACAGCAAGCAGTATAGCTTCCTAGGCATCTCCTCAGCCCCTTTAAATACACACTTTACTTGAACTGCTTCATCTGCCTACTAATCTCATTTGTAATGCTGACAAAGAGTTGAAGCACCCATCAATGCATCCTGCTAGCCCAGCCTCCTGGGTTTGCTCCAATCTGTCCTGTCACCCACTAATCCATCTCTGGATGTCTAGAGGAAAACAAGGTGGGGAACTGCTAGTTCCCTGTTTCTGTGACTTTTGTCATCACTGTGACCGGGTACCTGACAAAAAGCCACCTAAAGGAGGAAGGATTGATTTGAGTCCACGGTTCTGTGGTGGCACAGGACCGGTGCCATGCTGGCATGAGTCAACAGTTTAACTTGTTAGATGTTGCCCTGTCAGGAAGTACAGATTTTGGGCTGTTCCTAGGAACAGGATATAAACTGTAAGTCCCACTCCTGCCCATAGACCTACTTCTTCAGGTAGGCCCTACCTCCCAAAATATCACCATCCACTAGAGACTAAGTTCTCAAACACAAGTGCCCATGGGAGACTTCACCTCCAAACCACGGAACACACAAAATGTGCTAACTTAACTCTCAGGTTCCTCTTTGATTTTCTCACCTCCTTCCCTCAAGACCTCTGTGTGCACTATTTCCTCTGCCTGCAACACCCTTCTCCACCTTAATGTGACTGGTGACTGTTAATCCTTTAGGCCTCAGCTTTCAAACAGCTGTGTACTGAGGCCCTACTCTGTATCAAGCCCCCCTGTGCTTCCAGAGGCATTTGTGGACACATGATGACAGGGTGTCTGAAGCATCCGTCTTGAATCAGCATCCAGCATGTCCCTGACCCTCAATATCCCAGAGACAGAGGGGAATGGTTGGAGACTCGATGGGTCTGGAGGTGGTATGCCTCCTTTCAATTGTTGTTCCATATCAGACATTACTCGCAGGGTGACACCCCAAAGCAAGGGAAGCTTATGACTACATTGAGAACAGTAGCTGTGTCCCACTCAGACAAAGGAATAGGCCTGAGGATTATCCTGATTGGACAGTCTCAGCACCCATTATCCATTTTCCTTTCTTCCCTCATAGAGAACCCTAGCATTTCCATCCCTGTCTCTGCACAACTCTGTACTTAACTGTTTAATTTTTAAAACTGAGACAGACACCCCCATGTCTGTGAGTGCGCAAATTATTTTAAGCATCGGAAACATGAAAACAGGTCTGCGGTTACTACCAACCGTCTTGCAGATCAGATGTGAAAGCGTATGAAATAGTCATAGTATGGATGTCAACTGGGATGCCAAACCAAACACTGGGGATGGAAGCAGAGGCTGATACAGGGAGCTGGGCAAGGCCTAAAAGACCGGCCCAGCTGTGTTTGATGCCTCTTCTTAAAGAAGAGAATGCTGGGGTTGTTTCAGCTCAGGGACAGCCTCATCCAGAAAACTCAAGTGGCATTCAGGACTCCAAGGAAGTCAGATGACGCAGAAAGCAGATGTCTAGTCACTGTTCCTAAGGCCTGGCAGCAGGCTAGTGGTGTTCAAAATATGTGCCTAACTGGTAGATTCACAAATGAAGGCAGTGGAAGAAGGGAGCTGCGAGGGCGATGATAAGATAGACTCTACCGCCAGTGAGGAGAGCAAAGAGAACCCAGGGCAAAGCCCACGTCTTCCTTTCTCCCCAGTGAGTCTAATTATGGCCCTTTACAGAAGCACGGGTGAGAATTTGTTTACAGGAGCATGGGCCCCCGTGTGAATAGCTACACTTCTGAAGGTAATGCCTCCCATCAGCCATGAACTGCTTATAAGTCATCAGAGAAGGGTGGGACCACACACTCCCATCCCCTCACTTCCCACCTGGATTCCCTGGCATAATGTTGACAGACCCAGTCTCACGGAAATTTTATCCAGGTTATCACAGCTTTTATTTTTTTTTATTTTTTTAATTCAAGGATACAACAGCTATGTCTTGCCAAAAAGTGAGGGTTCTCCACCTCTCCCGGCTTCTTCTCTCAGCTCTTCCATTCTTTCGGATGCTCCCTGTGTCTTGGAGTATAGATGTCCCATCTATGGCTGGGCATTCAATAGTTATCTCTCCTCAGTACTTTGACCTGTATGACCATTGAGCACTGCAGCAAAATGCTTTGCAGACCAAAGCAGATAGCAACGCTAATCTGTGTGCATGAACATAGATTATTTAGAAGGCAATTTGACAGGCACATCACGCCCATTAAGCAAAACAAAAGCAATAGCTTTTCCAGTAGGGTATATGGGCTCCCAAGACATGAGCCTTTGCCTGGGTTTACAGTACCAAGCATAGACTTCCTCCTGTGGACTAAGCATTACCCAGATTTTTCTTTCTTTTTCTTTTTTTGTTTTGTTTTGTTTGTTTGTTTTTTGAGACAGGGTTTCTCCTGTTTATCAGCCCTGGCTGACCTGGACTCACTTTGTAGACCAGGCTGGCCTCGAACTCGCAGAGATCCACCTGCCTCTGCCTCCTGAGTGCTGGAGTTAAAGGTGTGCTTCACCATGCCCGACTGTCCAGATTTTTCTTAATTGTCTTCTGTGATCCGGTGTCCTTCTTGAGCATCAAGAATCCTGGAGGTCAGTGAGTGAAATCAGAGGATCTAATGTCAAGCTTACGAGGTTTCCAGGAGCTTGGGCCCACAGCATGGCACAGCCACTCCCACAGTCACTCTTGATCTCCTGTTATCCACAGTCAGGGGTCTTCTCCACCAAGCTGCTTCCTGACCCCACTGCATGCTTGCATCTAAGGTTCTTGCATTTGACACCCTACAAGGAGAGAAGAAACCATCATAGTAGCCTCTGCAGAACTTATCAGTGTCACCATTTTGGACACAGATGGTCATGAATCTTGAATAAGCCACACATTAATAGCTCACTGTTGGCCATTTTATAAAACAGAGGCTCTGTATTTTTAAATGTCAACACAAGCCTGGGTGGGAAGGACACTTAAGGCCCCATCATCTAGGGCACAGATGGCTAGTGAGCTCTTATAAAGAAAGTAGGGTTTAGAAACTTTGGAGACAGTATGGCTTCAGGAGGCATGGAGCCCGACAAGGCAGATAGATTGCCTGGGACCAGGCAGGGCCCTCCGTCTCTGGAAAGTAGTAGATTTTCTCATTACCTACCCAGATGTGGCCTGGCATCACTGAGGAAGACAGACAGACCACTGCTTGTAAGACTGTCACGGTTTCAGGGCTGCGGAGATGGCTCAGCAGACAAGAGCATGTATTGCTCTTAAAAAGGACCAGAGTGACTCAGTTCCCAGCACCCACATCAGGTGACTCAGTTCCCAGCACCCACATCAGGTGAGTCAGGTGGCTTACAACCATCTCCAGGGATTCGCCTCTGTGGATACCTGCACTTACATGCACATACCCACATTTCAACATATATACATATATGCATGCATACACACATATATACACATAATTTTTTCTAAAAAATTTTGATCTAAAGAAAATATTTTTTCATCCGGTGTGGTGACGCACACCTTTAATCCCAGCACTTGGGAGGCAGAGGCAGGTGGATCTCTGTGAGTTTGAGGCCAGCCTGGTCTACAAAGTGAGTCCAGGATAGCCAGGGCTGTTACACAAAGAAACCCTGTCTCGTAAAACCAAAAAAGCAAACCAAAAAAAAAAGGGGCCCGGGCATAGTGGTGCATGTCTTTAATCTCAGCACTTGAGAGGCAGAGGCAGGCAGATCTCTGTGAGTTCAAGGCCAGCGTGGCCTACAAAGTGAGTCCAGAACAGCCAGAGATACACAAAGAAACCCTGTCTCGAAAAATCAAAAGAAAGAAAGAAAGAAATTTTTTTTCACAGTTGACTTGAGTTATTTTATTTAATAAATACCAATTCTGTTTGGTCTCTTTGCTTCTCTTCCAACACATTAAGTCCTCTAATAATGTCAGAGAATCTGATCTGGTTTCTGATGTCTCATCAGTCTCCAGAAAAAGCTCAGAATAGAGTTTTTGGGAAAATCTGCAAGAGCCCTTAGTGATCACCAAGTTACCCCTGTCCCAGCATGAAGCATAAGGCTAGACCAGCTCTCCTTATTTTCCCCAAAGCAAACTGGAACAAGCAGACCTTTGAAACCACACAAAATTATACATGAAGACTCCTCTCTCACGTGTACCCTCTGCCTCTTTACTTCCAGTACACAGAGGCTAGATAGAGCTGCAAGACAGTCTAGACTGAGTTCTCCACTGCAGTAGACACCTAAGACCTTGATTCCAATGTATGTCTCCTCTAAGCTCAGCCCTCAGAGTCCCGTGGACTTGTTCTCAATGGACACTCATCCAACATGGGCCAAATTTCTAAGGCCTTTCCTCCTCGTAGCCAGGCCTCATTCTCCACATTCCTCAAACTCCTACATTTTTGGCCTCAGGTGAAGTAGACTGATATTGCTCATCATCATCATCAACATCATAATTTTGAAGTCACACTGATATTAGAATTACATAGTTTGAAGTTGTAATTTTTTTTTTAGTTGCCCATTCAAAAAAGCCTGTAGGTAGACTTAGGTGTTCCATTAGAAACTATTTGTTCTTGTAGCAAAATCTCATTTGACCTTTGCAGATTCTCAGATGAATCAGCTAGCCATCTGGGCATAATGAATGCACCGGGTAAGAACATTCATTCAGTCTCTTGGGATGCATGACACAGAATGCCTGGAGGCTGCTTCCAGGGCCAGTGGGCCCTGCTGAATAAGACAGTGAGAATTAAACAACCTTCTAGCCCTCACCCTGTTCAGAGAATGAATTTTGTGTTCATTTGTTTGCTTTACAGAGTTAATTATAGAGCTAGTTGAACATGCTAATTTTCTTTGTTGTTGCTTACATGGATGGAGAGTAAAAATAGCTTCCTCTATACAAAGTAACAAGGGTGTCATTTGAATAACCCAATATGAGGTCTATTGTTGATATTTGGATAATAGATTCCTTTGTGTTTGTGAACAAGACCCAAAACATTCTCAATTGATCTCCTTTGCTTTGCTTTCTTACTTTCCTTTTTTCCTTTTTTGTCTTACAGAAATTTTTTGATCTGGAAAGAGAGAATGCCTGTGCAGGAAAAGAACAAAAGAACCAGACCTTTCCCAAATTAAACCGTAACAAGTACATGGTAACAGATGGAGCAGCTTACATCGGTAGGTATGGGGGTTGACAAGCTCCTTGGGGGTTGACAAGCTCCTCTGGGTCACCCAGACAGTTCTGAAAGATCCCCAGGGGAGGAGATGGCACCTTGGAAGCTGTTGCCGAGTTTGTGTAGGTAGGGCACAGGACGGTGAGTGCCAAGAGCTCTTCAGCCACATAGACCCTATCTCTACTCCTTGGCTGGAGACAGTTCTCTGTCTACATCCTGCCGACATTCTCTGGTCCATTTGGCTCATTTTATAAGTGAGGAGCCAAAGGATTCATCGGAGGTGAGTTCTGGCTTGGAACAAATACAGTGCTCATTCTCCTGTCTATGGGGTCATGAGACATCCTATCATGGGGGTTCTGGGGAGTTACACTGTCTGGGCAGCAAAGACATCCGTGTGGTCTTCTTGTGACACCTCTGCCATTTTCTTGGTGTTTCAAGACAGAGTTTCTTTGTGTATCGTTGGCTGTCCTGGACTCCCTTTGTAGACCAAGCTGGCCTCCAACTCACAGAGATCCACCTGCCTCTGCCTCCCAAGTGCTGGGATTAAAGGTGTGTGCCACCACACCCAGCACCTCTGCCATTTTCTAAATATCTAATGTGTAACAATTCTCTGGAACTCCCTAAATTCCAGTTTGCTGATTTATAAAATGAAGCTGGTGGCAGTTTTTACTTCATGGAGTGACATTTAAATGGGAGATATTATACACAAAGCACCTGGCACATGGATGATCCCAATTAAGGTTAGCTATTATTGTTAAGGCAACGAACTTCCAGGTGTATAAATCATTACATTGGTGGGATTATTCTAACTCTTCACAGCGTGTGGGAGGCAAGGGTAATTCCTTCACTGAAATCATATCAGAGAGCTGACATTGTGTTATAAAAAGAAGACAGATCAAATCCTAAAGAATCAAGGTAATTATTACATCACAGAGGTGGAGTGGCAGCCTCAGCAGAAGAAGAAAAATGTGTTTGTGGGATGCAGGAATGAATATGGAACCCATGTCAATTATTTCTCTAAATTCTGTGGGCGAATAAAAAGCCCTTTTTACTTCATTAAGCACTTTTATCTTTATTTAGTCCTCTTAGCACTGCTACCACCAGAGAGAAGAGTATGATCAAAGTTTAGAAGTGAGGATACGGGGTGTGAAGGAGGTAACTTGGCCACACAGGTGTTAGGAGAGGTTGGATGTCCAGTCCAGGTTACAGGGTCACTGCGATCTCAGCCTGAGGATGTCAGTCTTTATTTTTCCTAATTATGTCATTGCCTTCTTAAAAACAGAACATTTAGTTTGCTTTTGTTTTTGGTTTTGTTTTATTTTGTTTTGTTTTTGTTTTTAATATCTGGGACTGGAAAGAGGACTCCGAGGGTCAGGAGTATTTACAGCTCTTCTGGAGTTCTGTGCGGAGCACTTTATCTTGGGCATTTCACAAACACCTTTAACTCTAGCTCCAGGGGATCTGACACCCTCTTCTGGCCTCCATGGATACTGTATTCATGTACACTTGTACACACACCCATATACAGACACAATTAAAAACAAAAACAAACAAAAAAAGATTTATTCACCTGCCCAAGTTGCTTATCTGTGGCCTTTCGGATAAGATAAAACAAATTTGCATTTTAAGAAGATTTTGCCAGGCATGTGGTGCACACTTTTAAGCCCAGCACTTAGGAGGTAGAGGCAGGAGGATCCTTGTGAGTTCAAGGCCAGTCTGGTCTGTATAATGAGTTTACAGTCTCAGGGTACTATAGAAAGATGCTGTCTCTAAAAGATTTTTAAAAATATGTAATTTTTATTGTTTCAGATTATAAGCATATTTAAAGGTGATTCAAAATGGGATTGTTTGAATTTCCTCAATTTTCTCAGTTTATGGAAAATAGAATGAAATTAGCTTTTGTGTTTTTTGTTTGTTTGTTGTTTTTGTTTTTTGAGATAGGATTTCTTTGTGTAGTCCTGGCTGTCCTGGAATTCTCTCTATAGACCAGGCTCGCCTTGACCTCACAGAGACCCAACTGCCTCTGCCTCCAGAGTGCTGGTATTAAAAGTATATGCCACCACACCAGCTACCAGCTAGCTTTTTTATTTTTAAGCAAGTGGCAAGGACTGGAGAGGAGGTTCAGCAGTTTAGAGCACTTGATACTCTTGCAGAGGACCTGGGTTCAATTCACAGTACCGTGTAAGGGATTACAACATCCATTAACTCCAGTTCTAGGATATCCAATGTCCTTTTCTGACCTCTGAGGACACCAGGCACAAATTTGCATGCAGGCAAAATAAACATAAAATAATAAGTAAACAAACAAACACAAAAATTTGAAAAACAAGTGAGAAAAAAACCTCAAAATTGCTTACTAAAAGTATATATAAACTTCTGGCTAACTTATTTAAAATGTAGCGATGAATCCAGACATGTACACAGAGCCTTAAGTCCCCAGATCAAGATAATTTATTGTACCATTTATTAAAGTAAGGTGTCAAATGCACATTCAATGATGCTATAACTAAAGAGGAAAACAGAACTCAAACCAAGACCAGACATGGCTGATGGTAGTTCATAAACAATGGCTTATTGATCTTTAAATGGCTCATCTGATATTCCTTAGACAAATTAAAGTGTTTTGGAATCAGGCAATATATATATATATAGTATTCAATATATATATATTGTATCCTGACCTAAGGTATTATTAAGTGAGTTCATTTTATAGACAGCAGTTTTAGCAAACACTGATTCCCTAGAGAGAAGCACAGCTCTGCTACAAAAACATTCAAAGAACACAGAAAGGGAAATTAACTGATGCCTAAAATAATTATCAGCTCGTCCTGGGATAATCCTAAATCATTTCTTAGATACTCATTGATAATGTGGGACTAAAAAAAAATCCCAGTGCATGGGATTATTGCTCCATTAAATTTGAATGAGACTTCAAGAAAAATCTTTCTAATTTTAAACTCTCTAGAACATATCTAAGCTCTGAAATTTTGGTAGGAAGGTGTCTGAGTGATTAGGTAGCTAAGGAGGGGACAGTGGGTTAATCGATGGTTCTGGGAAGATACCTAGGGCTGCCTACCAACAAGGTGAGCTCTCTGGCACCCTCAATGTAACACACACACACACACACACACACACACACACACAAACACACACACAGACACACACACGACACACACATACACGACACACACACACAGACACATACACACACACACACACACACACAGACACATACACACACACACACACACACACACACACACACACGACACACAGACAAACACACACACACGACACACTACATTCTGGATATTGCAAACTTAGTGTATTTTGGGGAGCTGAAGTAGTCTAAAAAGATAAGAGGTAAAATTGTAGCCCAGTTTCAAAAAAAAAATTATGGAAGCATATGTCACCTTGAAGGTCCGCCAAAATTCCTTTGTCAGCATGAAGCTTCCCAGAGCTATCGTGAAAGAAGCCAACTAAAGTATTTGAAATCCACACACACTCTGTTCTTGGCTCATTCACTGTATGGCAGTAAAAAGTTAGATTTACACGATAAGGCCCCAAACTCCTCACCATTCTGTGTCCTCTTTTCTCTTCCCGGGACTGCCCCCAAAGCATTTGTCTATGTGTGTTTCCTCCAGAAAATTTGATCTGCCAGTGCACATAGCAGAAATCTCAGCATGGCTGCAATGCCCCAGAGCTTGAGCTGAGGTCATCGTCCAGAGTGAAGTGGGTGGTGGAGGCCTTTAGGGTCAAAGGCTATGTGGCCCAGAGGTGAAGTGTGGGCCCTGGAGTTAGATTTGGCTTTGAACTCCAGCTCCATTTGTTCTCTCTGAAGCACCATTGATTAGCTATGAAACACGGGACTTCTGTGAACATATCCTCGTGGTAAAAACTTCCCATCATACAAAACATTGTTCATAAACCCAAATACTATGCTTTGCCCAAAATAGACAATAAATCATAGTTGTTCTCCTCTCAGACTCCCTAGCAGCTTGATTACATCCCCTAATATTCCAAACTCCCAACTGGTTCTCTGCCCACAAGCTATCACCCTCCTTTTGGAGTCTGGGTCTCTCTTGTCCTAGTTAAGCTCCAGGGCATCTCTCATTATTTAATGCACAGCTTCTTGACACATTTAGCCAGGAACAGAGATCCTTCTCTCCCAAGCTCATGGCACTGGGTGTGCAATCCTGGTGCACCCTTTCCTACCACCTGTGTTCTAATGACTCTTTCCTTCCTGGACTCCTTCATTTTCAGTTTTTTATCCACATTCTTAATAGAGGATCTGGTAGACATTAGGTACTCAGTGAACAACACAGGACAAGGAAGACCCAATAAATAATAGCACCGTCCCCTTCTAAGGACAGACCTTGGTTTTGCCCATTAGATACCACAAAGAAATACTGGGGAGGTTAGGGTTGCTCAGCCATTTCCCACTTTAGTTGATGCTCTATGGCTATGAAGAGATACCATGATCAAGGCAAATCTTATAATGGAAAGCATTTGAATTGGGGGCTTGCTTAGTTTCACAGGCTTACTTACTCTATTATCATCATGGTAGAGAGTACGGTAGCATGCAGGCAGGTATGGTGCTGGAGACATGGCTGAGAGCTTTACGACCTGATTCTCTGACAGCAGACATACACAGAGAGAAAGACACTGGACCCAGTGTGGGCTTTCGAAACCTCAAAGCCCACCCATACCATATTGACACCCCCACCTTCAACAAGGCCACACTTCCTCATCCTTCCCTGACAGCTATTCAACTGGAGACTAAGCACACAAATGTATGAACCTATGAAGGCCATCCATGTTCGTTCAAACCACCTCAGTCTTGAAGATGGATTCAACACTAATGATGTCGCCATTATCAGCCTCTTCTGAAATGATCCCAACCTCAAACTCATATTGGAACTCCCAGAATGAAAGAATTGTGAACAAAGAAAATATACTTCAAAGTGAGGTCATTAAGGTGGCCATTAATCTAATGTGTCCTATGTCCTTTAAAAAACAAAACACAAAGGAAATATACATGGTGACTCATGCCTGTAATCCCAGCTCTCAGGAGACTGAGAGAGAAAGATTGCTGTGAGTCTGAGGCCACCCTGAACTTTATAGTAATATCCGCTTCAAAAGAAAAACAAGGAAGGCCACATAAGGGCATGCATAGAAGAAAGACACTATGGAAAGACAGGGAGGGAATAAAGGGTGGCCCAGAAGGAGAGGGCTTAGAATGCATCCTTTCCATCCTAATCTTCTCTATTCCTGTGACCAACACTGTGGCCAAGAGTAATTTGGGGAGGAAAAGGTTTGTTTTGGTTTACAGATTATGGTCCATCGTCAAGAGAAGCCAAGTCAGGAACTCAAGACTGATGGCCTTTCTTACCCACCCCAAGGCCACTTACCCAAGGATGGGGTTGTCCACAGTAGACTGGGCAGTCAAGGGAATGGCCCACAGACACAGCCAGAGGCTAATCTGTTGTCCATGGCAGTTCTTCCTAGATGTGTTAAGTTGGCAAGAAAAAAACCACCATCATACTTCCCTTAGCTCCCAGAAGGAGCCAACCATGATTTTTTTTTTGGCTCAAAAAAAAAAAAATTAGCCCTGTAAGCCTGTGTTCACAGCATCTGGCCAAGCCACTGGTCCTGCCCTGGGGGATGCCTTCTAGTTTCCTTAGGGACCAGTGGAGCTGTTTCTCTGTGTTGTCTCATTTGTGAAGCATCTCTGCATAATAATGTCTATACATATGGATTCAATGTTGTCTCTTTGAGAAGGTAGTAATTGGTCACAGGATTTTTAAGTGTATTCCTATATATTTTAAATGTTGCTGTATTTAGTGAGTCTTGTGAACATCAATAAGAAATAACATTTACAGAAAAAGAACAGCAGATTTCTTGTTTTGAGTTTCAACTTGAGCAAAGCTGAAGTAAATGCCAAAATAATATGCAAATATTAATCCGCCATATGTAAGGCTTCTTGCATTTTTTTCCTCCAGAGCTGTCAACACGATTCCTCCTCTCTTGTTATTCCTGTTATTTATTTATTGGGAATTTTCTCAAGGGATCACACCTCCTCACCATGATTTCTTTGTTTGCAGGAAATTTTGATTGGGTAGGGAACGACTTTACCCAGAATGCTGGCACAGGCCTTGTCATCAACCAGGCAGACGTGAGAGACAACAGAAGCATCGTTAAGCAACTTAAGGACGTATTTGAGAGGGACTGGTACTCGCCTTATGCCAAATCCATACAGCCAACGAAACAGCCGAACTGTTCAAGCCTATCCAAACTCAAGCCTCCCTCCAACCAACCTGACACTTACAATGTCACTGGGAGGGAGTCCCTGAGTGTATAGCTCACTGACAGATAAGCAGGGCTTCAAACCTACTGCAGGAAGGACTAGAGGAAAGACCACAGTTTACTACGTCTTTTTTTTTAAGGGTAAATAAAAAGCACACTTAATTAAAAAGTTCTCTGAATGACATGTAATATTTACCTAATAACATCTTAGTACCATATATTAAATTTCAGACTTTTGTATCTATGAGCTCTGACAGAGAATGTCGTTCTGGCATAGACATTAGTTTTTAACATCTGCAAACAGATTTTACAACTTGGTTCTTGTCTCCTGTTTCTTACTGGTTTTAGAACCTTTTCTGCAGACCCACCTGCACTGGTGTTAGGAAGCCTAGCATGAGGTGAGCCCTTTCCTTTAATATTGCTGAATTCTGGAGTTGGGGGAAGTGGGGAGAAGACACAGACAGAACGAAGCTTCTGCCCTGAAAAATTGTCTCCAAGACCTATCCAGGCAGCTGAGCACTCCATTTCATGCCAGCCTTTAAGACTCCTCAAAAACACCCATTTTTGTCCCCATGTTCCTTGTCTTCTGATACCAGAGGTTTTCCTTGGTATCAGTCTATCTCCTCACAAAATGTTCTTATTCTACACAATCCTGGGTTCACCTCAGCACTAGTTCAAAGTGTGAGAATATTTTTGGGAAAGGTATGACTTCCTCAGAATGTATACAAAATGGAAATAGCAATCTTTCATTTTCACCTTTCAACTACATTTTTCCCATCCCAAATTGGTTATTTTTTAAAGTCACAGTCAGCTCTCCTCTCCCCCCCCCCCCCCCCCCCCTCCCAAATACATATATATATTTATATATATAAATATTCTTTTCTCAAGTTCAGAAAAATGAAGTGCCCCTGCTAATATCTAGCAAGCCGTTAAGTCTGCATTTTGAGAACAAAACAGTCTCACATTTGTGTTTGCTTAACAGTATTATAAAGGAAAGGTCTCTATGTACCAGTGAATTTTAATTCATTTAGAATTATTATGCTGTTAAGAGTATGCCAGCAAATGTTTATAATAGAGCTATTTAATATACCTTCTGCTATTTAATATACCAAATGCTTTTCAGACAAATGCAATTTAAATACTGTGCTTAACATATTTTAATAAGAAACAGAAATATTGGACTACTGTTCTATAACGTCATTGTGTGTTGTTGTTTTATATCTGTACAATATATAATCCTATATTAATGGAGACTGTTGATACCTGAGAGGGATGTGACCTCTTCAGGGCCCAGAGCAAGTGGCCAAGATGCCGACGCGCCCCGTGTGGCTCCTGACACCATGCTCAGAACAGGGTCCTTCGCTCTTCGGCCTCGGGTTTCTATTGTTAATGCAGAGACAATAATACTCACCTACCTCGCAAGGATGCTGTCATGGTAGGCGATATTTATAAGTTGTTTTTGAAACCAAAAGAACCTATATAAATGCTAAGCATTACATTGTGCAATCTTTTTCTTGAAATAATCTCTGTGGTACCCTGATAAATCAATGCAGGGTACTCCCCAAGAATCTGAGGGGGAAGTCAAGCACCTTCTATTTGCAAACACAGATAAAAGGAATGGGGGGAGGGAGAGTGGAGGAGGTTGGTCTTAGTAACAGTCTGGACTGTAGATATTTGGATGGAACATTCTGCCCGGTCACCATGACATGAATAATAACACACAACTAGATGCTGTGCTGCAAATGAACCTTTAGGACCGGTGTGTACATGTGTTTTAAAAAACAAGGATGAGCAATCTCATTTATTTACTCTTATCTCTAGAGATTTGGTTTTAATTACCCCCAAAAGAATTCCTTACTCACAAGTTCACTAAACACAGAGTGGCTATTCCAAGTCCTACTTATCACCCCAGTTCCTTTCTTGTCATTTCCATCTCTTGCCTCAGTGGGTGTTTAAAACCAGTCAACAGAGATAGGAGAGTGTCTAGGTGTGGTGGTACATGCCTTTAATACCAGCACTTAGGAGGCAGAGACAGGGAGATTTTTGTGAGTTAGAGGCCACATAGAGAGCTCCAGGACGGAGCTACATAGAGAGACCCTGTCTCAAAAAAATAACAGAGAGAGAGAGCATTCCAGGAGAGAGCTGTGATTTTAGGATATCAGGTTTTTATGGGCTGATTTAAAGACTCAGTGGTACTTTTCTTTAATAATGTCTAGCCCATAGGACTAAGTATTTGCTACATACTCTGTCCTTGAATTGTGTGTCATCCTGGCACTCGTTCAAAAGCAGCTTTAGGGACATGTTTCAAAGGATGGAAGGAGATGAGGAGAGGTAGAGACAAACCACTTCTTTCATTCTCAAAAACAAAGGGAACCTGAGTTGATCCAAAGGGAAATACAAGGGGAACTTAAAAGGTCACCTCCCTTTTGGCTCCATTGTCTCCCAAACTGTTTGCCAGCAGTCTCATGAGACAAATGTAGGTTTGGTGGTATACGTTTGCTCCCTTTCCCTGTTGCTGCCTTTGGTATTATGTGATAGAAAAAGAATATTATCGTTTATGAAATGACCATCACTGTCACTTCTTCCCAAACCCACCAGCATGGCAACTGGGCAGAGTGTCACAGGTTTTCTGCCACATGCAAGCATCAGGGGAGCCCTACCTCACCCCATAACCACCACAGCTAAACCCCTCACTCCACCATGCAACACTACCCCTCTGCAGCACCCCTGTGCAGTGCCCTGCATTGTCTGCCTCCTGAGAGAACATCAAATTCAGGAGACTCCTCCATTCATCAGGATACTCTCCTATACTGGAACCTTTTTCTTTTAGACTTTCAGTCTCTGCTTGATAGGTAACTAACTTCCATTCTTCCCCTTCCAAGTAGCTTAGGATATATTTCTCAAGACAAAAAGAACACTCCGAGACTACTTATAAGTTGGGATAGAAACCCACTGGAAATTATGAAGAGGGTGACTACTATCCTACACTTTTTATCCATTAATATTCTTGGGGCTTTTCTCCAAGGGGATGGAGACCCAACACAGTTTGAGATACATTTTGGATTTCTCCATTGCTAACACTAACTTAGTGCCTTATTTATTCTCAAACATTGATTTTCAAAATTCAACAGTGACCCAACATATGGGCCACATCTGCTCACTTTGGAGTCCAGTATGGCCTCAGACAGACCAACTGGTTGAAAGCGGGCATATGGGACCCAGTTTCTATGTGTCCCACAGTTTTCCTGAGACACATAAAACATATCCTCATCAGTCACTGGCACATATTCTCCTTTGCCTGTCCTGTTGGCTTCCGCTACACTGTCACTGGCTACTCATAGATAAAATCATGAAACCAGCAAACCACAGGAAAGGAACTGGAGCATGGAAGTGGATCTATACTCTGCAAATAGCATACTTTGTGGACCTAAAAATGACAGAACTGAGTCACACTGGAAATGCCCACTTGCTGCCTCTAGGGGGCGAAAGAGAGATTCTGCCAAGGCCCTGCGGAATATAATGTGAAAATGAACATCTGAGTCTCACAGGCTCCTTAAGAGAAACCATGTGTGGAAGGGTCTGCTTTTGTGTTCCTCCAGGCAGTTCCCCCCCCACCCACCCCCCGAATCTGCTCTACTTTATCTCAGAGTGTGACAGCATTCTTAGTCAGAGTGTTAGATTGCATTCTGTTGATTAAACTGCCCTTTGAAAAACATGTTTTAATAGCCAGGCTTGGTGGCGCACGTCTTTGATCCCAGCACTTGGGAGGCAGAGGTAGGTGGATCTCTGTGAGTTCAAGGCCAGCCTGGTCTACAAAGTGAGTCCAGGACAGCTAGGGCTGTTACACAGAGAAACCCTGTCTCGAAAAAACAAAAAAAAAAAAAAAAAAAAAAAAAAAGAAAAAAGAAAAGAAAGAAAGAAAAGAAAAGGTATTTTATTAATGCACTTGTCAGATATACCTCATTGAACCTGGGATTGGCAGAGTTCACATCCCATGGACCTGTAGCTCTTCTCAAAGTGACTAGGATGCTTTCATTCTGATTTCTGTTTGCTTGTAGAAACTTTTATAGAACTAAATTCTTTTTTTTCTTTATTTTTTATTTCTTCAAGTTACATCTCAATCGCAGTCCCCTCCCTATTCCCCCCTCCAGTCCCACCCTCCCACCCTCAGCCCCCCATCCTCTTCCCTTTTTTTTTTCTTTTAAATTTAAGGTATATCTTATTTCCTCCTACAGTTTCCCCTTTCAGTCCAACAAATGGCTCTTTCTCTTATAATAATAAATACAATACAAAACAACAGAGGTAATTAGGCCACAGTTATGAGGGTTATATGGCTTAACGTACATTCCCAATGACCAGTCCATATGTATTTGGTACCTGACTTTAACATTCTACTATCTAACCATCTCCATGAGTTTAAAGGTCTATATCTGACTCAACATTCATACTAACTTGCAACACAATTTTAAAAGTATCTTCTTAGATCTATAACACTCTCTTGACTCCTAAACAACTCAAAATTAAATTATGAGACTCTAGCTATCTGTTCTTCAACCACCTCAGAGACCTGAGAGGGATAAATATATCTGATTTTATAGGAAGTACAGGGCCTGCAGCTTCCCAAACTAAGAAATGACATACC
>CAJQZJ010000077.1:535226-545334 GCA_907164525.1 Lophiomys imhausi
ACTTCGCAGCCACTGGGTTGTTTTCCTATCCTCCTTACTTTCTTCTGAATGGGGATAAATAAACTCATATTACTGGTATAATTTGACTACTTGGTTATTCTTTGTGGTTCTGAGGTTCCTGCCTTACAACAGAATGAAGTGAAAGTTGTCCCTTCTTAATTTGTGTTTTTTTACTTTTCTTGTTTTGTTTTGTGTGGTTAGCTATTTGAGGGTGGAAGAAGCTAGCCTAATGCTCACTGTAAAGTGCAGGCTGATCTCAAACACAGGACAATCCTCCTGCCTCAGCCTCCCAACAGTTGTGTGTTGCCTCACCAGGCCTGTCCCCTTAAACAGCCTGAAAGTAAAGGAGGAAAAAGAATTAAATGTGACCTGTTAGTCATGCATTCATGTCTAATTGTCTTTATAATAAACCATGCTGATCTATTCCCTAAGTGTTAAATACCAAATCAATAGTATACCAAAATAAAAGATCCTAGACTCATAAAGATGAGTTAGAAGCACAGAGCACAGACATCATGCACACATGTGATGACTATAGGACAGAGATTGTTAGGATCACACTTCACAGACAGAAGCAAGTGGATATGTGTGAGTTCGAGGACAGCCTGGTCTGCATAGTGAGTTCCAGACTAGTAGGACTACAAAGAAGAAAGAAAAAAGAAATTGTTGGGATGGAAGAGAGATTAACAGTCTTGAAGCGTCAGTCCTTACTTTTCTTATGAAGCAAATGAAGCACAAAACACATATGGAGTTAAGTAGAGGCAGATTTGTGGCAAATTTAGGTGATGTTCTTAGGTATAACTTCTAATGACTAAATACAGAAGATGCTAATAATATGCTAAATATTTGATGCAAGTAAATAGCTTACAGGATTCTGTAGGAGACAGAGGTGAAAGCAGTTCTTAGAAGCCAGACAAAGAGAGGTAAGCTTAGAGGTGACTGTAAGGGATGGAGGAAGTCTTGGTGAGATCATGACACATGGAGCCTGGCTTTGTCCCAGCTCAGTTTGGCTAGAGGTTGGTAAGAACAGAGGTCCTAGAATTAGGTTTTGTCTCTCTTGTGAGCAGGCACACTTAAAAGTGAAGCGAGGTCGTAAGCTACTGTCTTAGTTAGTCTCCTATCTCTATGCTAGGATTCAATGAACACGGTTACTTATAAAGGAAAGTATTTAATTTGGGGGTCATGATTCCAGAGGGTTAGAGTCCATGATCGTCATGACAATGAGCATAAGAGGAAGCAGGTGACCAGCCACGGTGCTGGGGTAGTAGCTAAGAGCTTACATCTAATCTACAGACCCAGGGTTGAAAGAGAGAGAAAGCCAACCGGAAATGGCATAGGCTTTTGAAACTTCAAAGCCCACCCCCCCCCCCAACAAGACCACACCTTGTAATCCCTCCCAAAAAGTTCCACCAGCGGGAGACTAAGCATTCAAACATATGAGCCAATGGGGGCTATTCTCATTCAAACCACAGCAGTTACCATGTATCCTCAATAACTTGTGTGAGCCTGGACTAATCCATGGAAAGACTTAAAGACAGAATTAACGCTTCCTCAAGAAGAAATCTCACTGTTGGCCAGCATGCATCTCTACCTAAGGTCCAGCCTGCCTGTAAGATAGGCTACCCTCTGACTTTCACTCTTGCCTAGTATCCCACACAATCTCACATGTCAACAATCAATCTGTGTGTGTGTGGTGGTGTATATGTAGTGTGCATGTATATGTAGTATGTGTGTGTATACTGTGTGTATGTGCAGTGTATGTGTATAGTGCCTGTATATGTAGTGTACATGTATATGTAATATGTGTGTGATGTTTGTGTAATGTGTATGGTGTATACATGTAGTGTATACATATCTGTAGTGTGTGTGTGTAGTATATGTATGTATGTGTAGATTGTGTGTAGTGTATGTGTGTGTATGTATATGGTTTTTGTTTTTTTTTCGAGTCAGGGTTTCTCTGTGTATCCTTGGATGTTCTGGACTCACTTGACTGACCTTGAACTCACAGAGATCCACCTTCCTCTGCCTCCCAAGTGCCGGGATTAAAGGTGTGCACCACCACACCTGGCAATTAGACAGCTGTGAACTGCCATATGGTACTGGGATTTGAACCCTGGTCCTTTGGGAGAACAACCAGTGCTCTTAACCGCTAAGCCATCCATCTCTCCAGACCCTTATATATGTGTTTAGTGAGTGTGTTCAAATCCTGTGGTAGACTACTAATGAAGATAGCTGTAAGCAGTCTCAAAATCTTAATCACCTACAACCACAAAAGATATTTTTTCTCACAGTGAATATTCACTGTGAGTCAGCAAGAATTCTCTATTCATTGGGGTCAAAAGAGACTCAATTCAACAGGAAGGAGGCTGCTGGAGGGGCTTATGTATGCAAACAAATTCTCTAGTCAGGAAGTAACATGAGTCACTTTTGCTGAAAATACAAGGATCTCACCTAGACTGGTACCAAGAAATATCATCCTACTAACATTTCTAAAATGGTAGAGAATCCATCTGTGGCATTCAGTGACTACTCTGACTAATTCACACTGTTAATTACAAAACACAGACTTCAATCCCTCAGCGAAAGTTCGTGGGGACAGAGAGAAACAACTGTTTGCAGGTTCTATAAGAAAACAGATTTATTTTGTCTGGGTTCTAAGACTGAGGGTCAGTATCAGATAATGACCTTCTTGCTGGCAGAGTCCCAAGACAATCCAGTTGTGTCCAGATAGCAAGTGTGGATACATGTTTTGCTAAGAGTGAGAACACAATTCTGGAACGAGAATTGTTCCAGAACAACTCACCATATTCTCTATCAATGTCAGTGTGATGAGAAAAGAAGCTCCTGGCTTGGGGAGATAACTCAGTAGTTACCAGCAACTGCAACTCTCCCAGGGGACCCAAGGCCGATCTCAGCACCAACATCCACAGGCATATAAATTAATGCCAGTAACTCCAGATCTTGGGGATCCAACACCTTCTTCTAGCCTCTGTGTTCACTGAACTTATATTTAGAGACACTATACACACAATTCCACAATAATAATAAAAATAAAATACTTTTTAAAAATTTAAAAAGAAATGTTACACATCTAAAATTTTCTAAGAGATGTCAACCAGATTATTTAATGTATTATTATTATTATTTTCTTTGTTGGTTTGGAGCACCATGGTATATGCAGGCTGGGAGATGGGGGGACAATTTCTTTTCTTTTCTTTTTTTTTTTTGGTTTTTTTGAGACAGGGTTTCTCTGTGTAACAGCCCTGGCTGTCCTGGACTTGCTTTGTAGACCAGGCTGGCCTCAAACTCACCATGATCTGCCTGCCTCTGCCTACCAAGTGCTGGGATTAAAGGCATGCACCACCACCGCCGGGCAATTTCTTGAAGTCTGTGGTGCAGGAGATTGAGTTCAGGCTGTCAGGAGACTGCAAGTACCTATAACCTCTGAGCCATCTCCCCAGGACTCAGTCCACTTGTTAAACCCTAGGGGGCTCCCCAAGGGCCTGACGCCCAGAGACCATCAAAGTCCCAGATTCGCTGTAATAGACAAGAGGTTTATTTAAGCTGACACACCAGGGTTCGACTTCCCCCATAGAGGAGTGAACCCCCTAAACAGTTTTTAGACCCTTTGAATACACAAGCGGATACAAAAAAGGTGGGGCCCCAAGGAGTACCTTTTTTTACACCAGGCGACAACTGCAGGTGGTGATAAAGGAACAAAGAGTATGTTAAGTTAGGTGGTGACGCAAGTGGGGAGTGTAGATGAGGGATCCGAGGGGAGTGTGAACAAACCAGCCAGCTATGCAAGCTTTGATATTTTCAAGGACTGAGTTCTGTGGGATGTCTCCTGAAGAAGTGAGGTCAGGGTCTCACCACAGAGGAGAAGGCCATGTACTCATTAATTTTTACAGTCTTACATACTTATAATCAATCAAGAACAAAAATAATCATGAATGTAAGAAATTAAAAAACAAATCTTTCTTCATATGGTCAGGAATTCATTTAAGTCAGGGTTTCTCAACCTTCCTAACGATGTGACCATTTAATACAGTTCCTCATGTTGTTGTGACCCCAACCATAAATTATGTATGTATGTATGTATTTATTTTAGGTTTTTGGTACAGGGTTTCTCTGTGTAGCCTGGCTGTCCTGGACTCACTTTGTAGACCAGGTTGGCCTTGAACTCACAGAGATCCACCTGCCTCTGCCTCCTGACTGCTGGGATTAAAGGCATGTGCCACCATGCCCAGCAATTACAGACAACTGTGAACTGCCATATGGATGCTGGGATTTGGTCCTGGGTCCTTTGGAAGAGCAGTCAGTGCTCTTAGCCACTGAACCATCTCTCCAGCCCCATAAAATTATTTTTGTTGCTACTTCATCTGTAATTTTGCTACTGTTATGAATCATAATGCTAGTGTCTGTGTTTTCCAATAGTCTTAATCGACCCCGTGAAAGGGTTGTTTGCCCCCACACAGGTTGAGAACTGCTGATTTAAGTTGACCTTGGAGTCCATTGATATCTAAAATAAATAGGCAAATAAGAATGTGAATAAACCGGGCGTGGTGGCGCATGCCTTTAATCCCAGCACTTGGAAAGCAGAGGCAGGTGGATCTCGGTGCGTTCGAGGCCAGCCTGGTCTACAGAGTGAGTCCAGGACAGCCAGGGCTGTTACACAGGGAAACCCTGTCTCAAAAAACCAAAAAGAGCCGGGTGGTGGTGGCGCACGCCTTTAATCCCAGCACTTGGGAGGCAGAGGCAGGTGGATCTTTGTGAGTTCGAGGCCAGCCTGGTCTACAAAGTGAGTCCAGGACAGCCAGGGTTACACAGAGAAACCTTGTCTCGAAAAACCAAAAAAAAAAAAAAAAAAAAAAACCAAAAAGAAAAGAGAGAAGTGAGGGGAGTGCTCTCCACTTAGCTTTGGAAATGTATGGACAGTCTTCCCACATAAGGAATCTCAGCTTATCTTTGGCTTTCATGAATTCATCTCAACGTGTGGTACTCCAATTTGATGCTTACATTTACTGATCACTAATCTCATCTTATTACCTTTGGAAGAAACAGCTTATTTCCTAGGTAGTCAGCCTAGCAAGACCCTTATTTCCTGAACCTCCTCCTTCCCCTCTGCATTGATTGCCCAGTCGAATCAGACTGTGAAAGCAAATTTGCCAGTGGGATGAGACAAAATTACCACCTACATCAGGAATAAAAGAAACCATAAGTGTGCTTGTTAGCCTGCTTTGGTTGTGGCACAACCTTCCTGTAAGAAGAAATTGCCTTGTCAAACTACTTTCACTTTGTGTGTTCTTTTGTGCAACGCAGAGATTATTCTGTTTTCTTTTTTCTTTTTTTTTTGGTTTTTCGAGACAGGGTTTCTCTGTGTTATCCGTGGCTGCCCTGGACTCACTTTGTAGACCAGGTTGGCCTTGAACTCACAGAGATCCACCTGCCTCTGCCTTCTGACTGCTGGGATTAAAGGCATGTGCCACAACGTCTGGCTGAGATTATTCTTTTCTTAACATCTTTACAAAATAAAACCTCTACATCTTTAACTTGGGTTTCCCTCCCTACCCCCTTTTTAAAGGCAATAGTGAATAGTGTTCCATTGGTTTAAATTGCTAATTCATCTTCAAATTATTGAGGGAGTATGAGAAATCTTTTTTTTTTTTTTTTTTTTTTTTGGTTTTTCGAGACAGGGTTTCTCTGTTTAACAGCTCTGGTTGTCCTGGACTCGCTTCGTAAACCAGGCTGGCCTCGAACTTGCAAAATCCGCCTGCCTCTGCCTCCCAAGTGCTGGGATTAAAGGTGTGCGCCACCACCGCCCGGCTGAGAAATCTTTTTTTTTTTTTTTTTTTTTTTTACTTTATTTTTTATTTCTTCAAGTTACATCTCAATTGAAATCCCCTCCCTACCCCGCCTCCAGTCCCACCCTCCCACCCTCTTCCGCCTCAACCCACCCCTCCCCTTCCTTTTTTTTTAAGTTTAAGATATATCTTTTCCCCCCAACAGCTCCCCCTTTCAGTCCAACAAATGGCTCTTACTCTTATAATAATAAATACAATACAAAACAACAGAGGTAATTAGGCCACAATGAGAAATCTTTTAACAAGACATTAAAAGACTACCCTTGACAGAAGTGACTCCATTTTGTGACCAGGCCCTGAACCTGAGTTCTCAGAATACCCCTTGACCTCAATCTAGGCACTCATCCCCTAGCAACAGCCAAAATAGTTCTGAGAAACTACTTTAATCCCAGCAGCACTCGGGAGGCAGAGGCAGGCGGATCTCTGCCTGGTCTACAAAGTGAGTCCAGGAGAGCCAGGGCTACACAGAGAAACCCTATCTCAAAAAATAAATAAATAAAAAATAAACTAAGACATCTCATAAGCAGTTTAAAAAGTAACATAATATTCATTACATCCAACACCAAGTGAAAAATGCAGCTATTGGTTTACTCAACAAATATTGCCATGAATCATGTCATGTTCTGAGACGAAAGCATATGATAGATAAAATAGTCTCTCCTTTTAGAGACCTGACCTCTTAGGGTAGAAAAAAAAATTAAATACTGGGTTAAAATCTTAATACCTAGCCAGGCTTGGTGGTGCTGACCTTTAACCTCAGTGCTTTGGAGACAGAGGAAGGTGGATCTATAAAGTTTGACACCTAAACAGACATAGTGAGTTCCAGGACAACCAGAGCTACATAGTAAGACCCTATTGAAATAGATAAAGAAAGAAAGAAGGAAGTAAGAAGGGAGGGAGAGAGGAAGGGAGGGAGGGAGGAAAGAAAGAAAGAAAGAGAGAGAGAAAGAAAGAAAGAAGATGCGTGCTGATTAATTATTTTACAAAAAAATTTTAAACACAACTGAGAAGCTGGAGAAAATAAAATTGAGCACATCACAGTATCCTAAGAGAGGAAGCTTTTGAAATCAGGAGTTGAGAAGGAGGAATTTAGAGAGGGGAATCAAGAATCTGAGCGACTTTGTCAGTCCCTAGGCTTTTGGACAGGATGCTGCTAAGAGTAACACAGGAGGAATAGGAAGAATTGGAAACAGACAAGCCCTAGAGAGTTCCGGGTCCTCTGCTCTGACTGAGTTATTCATGATGATTTGCATCCTAGCTAAGGCTGCTCAGTCATGTATTGGCAGCAAACAAATATTCTCTCTGGAGAAATTTAACAGTCAGAACCTTTTTTTTTTGTCCTCCCAGTTTTTATTTTTTGGTTTGTTTGTTTGTTTGTTTTTCCTGTGCAATGCATGATACTCAGTGAAAAGTTACTAAGTGCTCAAACAAGTAAAACCACGTGCCAAAATTACAAGAGAAAAAGTAATAGAAAGAAATCATCACTATTCTAAACAATGAGAGACTACACACAGAATGATTCTGTTTAATGTATTGGAGGAACTAAAGGACAACAAAATTTCAGTAAAATATACAAAGGAAGAGAGGAAGGAAGGAAGGAAGGAAGGAAGGAAGGAAGGAAGGAAGGAAGGAAGGAAGGAAGGCACATCTGAGGCGCTTCTCTCCTGACTGGTACTATTTTGAAGGACTATAGCCTTTAGGAGGAGGGGCCAATGTGGAGTAAATAAGTCCCAGGGTGAGACTTTGAAGGTTATAATGTGCCATTGTTTTGGCCTGGCTCCCTGCTTCCTGATCTGCCATCATGTGGTTAGTCAGCTACTGCTCTGTAGTCCTGCTGCCATGGCACCTACCGGCTCTGTTCTCTCTGGTCACCTGTGATGGATGGACTTCAGCCCTCTGAAACCGCAGACCTTTAATCCCAGCACCAGGGAGGCAGAGGCAGGAGGATCTCCAAGATCCAGGCCAGCCTGGTTTACAGAGTGAGTTTTAGGATAGCCTACAACAGAGAAACCCTGTCTGGAAAAACAAAACAAAAAGCAACAGCAACAACAAAATCAACAGCAGAAATAATAGCTGACAGCAGGCTGAGGCAGGTGGCCCATAAATTCTTAGCTGGAGACTAGCCTGGACTATATAGTAAGGCTCTTCCTCAAAAAAGAAAAAAAAAAAAGTATAGTTAAATCTTCAACAAAGCAAATCCAGTAGATGAGGAAAGGAAAGAATAAATTCAAATTATTTTAATTACTTCAAACCATTATGGAGAAAAAGAAACACAAAACAAAACTATTACTTGTCAGGTTAGGGAGGTAGGTCAGGGGCAGAGTACCTAGTGCCTAGGAGACCCTAGATTCCATCACTAGCATAGAAAAAGAAATGGGATGGGGGTGGGGCATAGTGCCACATGCCTTTAATCCTAGCACTCAGGAGGCAGACAGATCTCTGTGAGTTTGAGGCCAGCCTGGTCTACATAGAGTTCAAGGACAGCCAGGGATACATAAAGAGACATTGTCTCAAGGGTTTTCATGTGGAAGGCAGATGAAGGTGGGTACACATGTACAGTATCACCTACTCAAAGCTGATGTAAACCTGGACATCAGAGAGAGAGCCTGTCTCACAACATACAAAAGTAAATGGAGCCAAAGCAAGCTCAGAAATGCAAAAAAAAAAAAAACAAAACAAAAGCAAACAAACAAAAAACAATGAAATTCAACAGAAAGAATTGATATATGGGTTCATCCAAATAAAACTGTACAAAATAAATAATGATTTATTATGTGTTATTTTAGACAGAAAAAATACATACCCTATTTAAAAGATAAGGTTTTCTAATTGGTTTTTAGTTGGTTGGTTGGTTGGTTGGTTGGTTACCAAGACAGACAAGACATTTCTTTTTCCCCCTCTGTGTAGTCTTGGCTTCCTGGCTGTCCTAAAATTCTCTTGGTTTTTGTTTTATTGATACAGGGTTCTTTGTGTATCTTTGGCAGTCCTGGACTCACTTTGTAGACCAGGCTGGCCTCAGACTCACAGAGATCTGCCTACCTCTGCCTCCTGAGTGCTGGGGTTAAAGGCATGCGCCATAATACCCGATCTTGTCCTAAAATTCTCTTTATAGACCAGGTTAGACTTAAGCACAGAAAGATCCATGTATTTCTGCCTCCTGGGTGCTAGATTAAAGGTGTATGCTACCATGCCTGGCTTGTGTTGTTGTTGTGGAGAGGAGGGGTTGGTTTTTCAAGACAGGGTTTCTCTGTGTAGCCCTGGCTGTACTGGAACTTGCTCTGTAGGCCAGGCTGGCCTTGAACTCAGAGATGTGTCATCCTCTGCTTCCCTAGCTGGGATCAAAGTGTGCCACCACTGCCAAGCTCAAGGACCCAAGTTTTATCCTCAATACTATATTAAAAAACAAAACAAAACCGAATGGCAGGTGGCACATGTCTTTAATCCCAGAACTCTGGAGGCAGAAGCAGGCAGATCTTTGAGTTCAAGGCCAGCCTCATCTACAGAGTAAGTTTTAGGACAGCCAGGTCTACACAGAGAAACCCTGTCTGGAAAAAAACAAAACAAAACATTGGTCCTTGGGCATGCTAGAAAACACTGAGTCCTAAACTTATCCCCAATCCTTGTGACTAGACTTTTACAAAATTCCTAACCCTGATACATTATGATTTTCTGCAATACAAGGACTCAGAAGTTGAAAATAAAAAGGGCATCTCTTCCCTTTGTTTTTCATTAAGTATTAGCAGGGCATGTTTGAAATACTGCCCAGCCCGTTGGGACTCTAGAGAGCAAAGCCTTTAATAAGCCAGGGCTGACCATTAACCTAAGAGAAGGACTCAGCCTGAAAAATTTAACACCTCAAAACTGTAAAGGGTGCGTGGGTGACCAGATGTAAAAAATAAAAACTGGGCATTATGGGAAGAAAATGGATGAGAATGTCGATTCAGCAGAGGTGGGTGTGAAACAAATGGATATGGGGGTGACTCCGCCAAATGTCAGGTTCCACTTCCTGGTCAATTTATGAGTTTTCAGCTTTCTTTCTAGACGTATTTGGCTTTAAATAAAAAATACAAGGTGTGGGCCAGTGAGAAGCCTTGGCAGGTAAAGAAACTTGTTGCCAAGCTTGACAGCCTGATTCCAATGCCTGGAACCCACATGGCAGAAGGAAAAAATTGGTTCATGCAGGTTGCCCTTTGACCTACACACACACACACACACACACACACACACACACACACACACACACA
>CAJQZJ010000077.1:545344-563413 GCA_907164525.1 Lophiomys imhausi
ACACACACACACACACACACACACACACACACACACACACACACACATAGAGAGAGAGAGAGAGACTCACACATACAGACACACACACACACACACACACCATAAATAAGAATGTAACTTAAAGCTGGGTGGTGGTGGCACACGCCTTTAATCCCAGCACTCGGGAGGCAGAGGCAGGTGGATCTTTGTGAGTTCGAGGCCAGCCTGGTCTACAAGTGAGTCCAGTACAGCTAGGGCTACACAGAGAAACCTTGTCTCAAAAAACCAAAAAAAAAGAAAAAAAAGTAATTTAAAAATCTTTTTAAGTCAGTCTTTGAAAGAATGGGGTTTGAAACTGTTTCTTTTGTGGGAATTATCGCCTCTCCTGGGTGGTAAAGCGGATCCACTAGGAGCTCAACTGTGGTACTTACATTGTGGCCATGCTTAGAAAGCCCACCTAGTTGATATCCTTAGACACCAGGCTAGAGAGCTATGAAGCGCTTCACAGTTCTACCAGGTAAACCTTGGACAGCAGCGTCCAGTTCCTGAAAAGGGTTTCTTTTTTTTTTTTTTTTTTTTTTGGTTTTTCGAGACAGGGTTTCTCTGTTTAACAGCTCTGGCTGTCCTGGACTCGCTTTGTAGACCAGGCTGGCCTCGAACTCACAAAGATCCGCCTACCTCTGCCTCCCAAGTGCTGGGATTAAAGGCGTGCGCCACCACCGCCCGGCTGAAAAGGGTTTCTCAATAAGTGAGAACTTCAGGGTAGAAGTCTGCAGAGAGTTGGGGTGTGCCTTAGTAGTAGAGCACTGGCTTAACAGTGACAGGTCTCTACCCAGGTGTCAGTGACCAAGGTAGAAGCTGAGTAGTGGGTGATGTCAGATTTGGCCCCTCCCCTTCATCCCCACTCCTTTCCACTGCCTGCTGCCATAGCCATCCCTCTGTTATTTGCTTTCTTACAATTCCATGTCATCTTTTCTGTTGACACCCTGCTCCTCCATCCACGGACACCTGCTTACCTTGGGTTCCAAACACCTTCTCCTCTTCCCTGCCCTCCTTCCACATTCCTCCAGACCGTGTTTGGTGCCATCCCACCAGGCTCCTCAGATGCTCAGCCACAGAAAGCCTTCACCACACAGCTTCCCTCAACACACCAGTAGTGTGGCATAAAGCAGCACCATTTGTCTCTGCCCATTCCCACCCCCAGGATTCAATACACAGTTGTGAGGCTAACAACCAAATCTGGTCGTGAGAGTAACAAAGACTAGAATTGTAGCACTGGAGATTCGGAAACTGGTTCTGCTACTCAGGGGCTGTGTGGGGCTTGGGCATATTAACTAACTCTGGGCATGTTAATATTTCCTCACCTGAAATAAAGGTATCTTGAGAGATCCACTAGTTTCAGTGTGTGCACCATATCACTCTTGTGGGATAACAGCATACAGCTTCCCTGAAACCACACATTAAGTCCTCATGACTAAGTAGTTGTCCTTAAATCTCTTCCGTTATCACTCATCAACAAATACTCTGATTCTATAGATGGATAGTCTAAAGTTGACATCTGTGGTCAACTTTACTGGTTTCTTTTTCGGCAGATAGTTTATTTCTAAGTAATTGCGAGGCGCTTCATTAAATGTTAGTGTTTCACCTTCGGGTCAATTTCAATGTCATTTTCACACACATGAAGGCCCAATACCAGACCCCCTCTTCTCTAGCCAATGCTGTGGCTTCAGTGAGTTGACACGCACTGGGTCCCTGGTGTCATTTGTCACCTCAGTCTCTAGACCAAGTGCGTGCTGGGAATATGGAACCATCATGATGGATCCGTCTTTTGAGGTCAAGGGTCACTCTGGATCATTGCTTAGCAGTAGAACTTTATTCCACTTCTTCTCTCCTTTTCCTTTATTATTCATTGTGTGTTCTGTCTGCATGTATACCTGCAGGCCAGAAGAGGGCACCGATCTCATTATAGATGATTTTGAGCCACTATGTGGTTGCTGGGAATTGAACTCAGGACCTCTGAAAGAGCAGTCAGTGCTCTTAATCTCTGACCTATCTCTCTAGCCCATTCTCTCCTTTTCTTATTCCCCTACCCTTTTCTATCCTATGGAAGTAGAAAGAAGTAAGGACAGAAAGCAAGAGAAGAGAGAAGAGGACACTATTGTAGCCCTTTGCTATCTGTGGCCTCATTCCCTCCCAATGCTGCTCAACTCGAATATAGTTCAGGAAAACCAAGGACTCCAAGGTTCATGGAACACTTAAATTGGATCCAGCCAGTCAGAACCCCTTTACAAGTACCCACAAGTGTCCCCAACTAGACAGTTCTCTGGAGTGGTGAGAGACAGGGTCTCCTTTGGAAAGAGGCGGCAGTGGCTGTATATTGCCTCTGCTCCAGACTGTCCTCTTTCGATATGTCCCAATACATGCTCAAAGTGCAGACATGCATTGAGTAGGAAGACCGGAAATGAAGAGAGAGCATGTTCAGACATACAAAAGAGTCAGATGCAGGGACCATGTGACATGTGCAGGAAAACAGATGCAAACTGGGAATCCTTACATTAAGCAAAATAAACTCCATGTGTTTGGGGCTGGAGAGATGGCTCAGTGGTTAAGAGCACCTACCATTCTTGCAGAGGACAGATCCCCACACCTATGTAGTGACTCACAACCATCTGTAACTCCTGTCCCAGGGGATCTCATGCTCTCTTCTGCCTTTTTCAGATCTGGACATCATGTTATATATACATATATGTGAGAAAAACACTAATGTAAATAAAAATAAATTAAAAAAAACAAACAGTTTCCCTACCAGTTGTGGTGGCACCCGCTGGTGCTTGTAGGATTTGTTGAAGGAGTTGGAGACAGGAGGATCATGGATCACCAGTTTCAGGTCAGTCTGGACTAACCATTTTAAAGAGCGGACAGCCTGGGTTTGAGTCCCACCATCTGTTCTTGCTGTTTGCCAGGCGTGGTGGAGCACAGCTTTAATCCCAGCACTTGGAAGGCAGAGGCAGGCAGATCTCTGTGAGTTCAAGGCTAGCTTGGTCTACAAAGTGAGTCCAGGAGAGCCAAGGCTATACAAAGAAACCTGGTCTTGGGGGAAAAAAGAAGCCACACGGAATATTTAAGGATGCAAATGGATTCAAAACAGGGAGAAGAGAAGCAAGAATATATTTTAAAATATAATGTTATTTCCTAATTTATCATTTGAATTTCCCACACTAAAATATAATCTATCTATCACAAGACAATTTTATGCTGTCTTTGTATATACAAAGCATTCCATTAAACCAGAGCTTTACACAAATGCTGAAATGATGTGCAGGATTTAGTACGACTTTGAGATGCAGTACTTTGTGCTAGCTTTGGTTTTCTTAAAATGCCACATTTTTACAGTATGACAGACCATAACACTATTTTTGTGTCTGTGCAGGAACTGGGCCAGTATCCACACACTTTATTTTAATAACCTACTATGTAATAGTTGTTAAAAATCTATTACTGGGTTGTTCTGATGGAAAAGTTTTAGAAATGTGTTGCAAGAAAAGCATTTCTATTTTGTTCTTTGAGAAGGAACTGCAGAGTTTGTTCACAGTCATGCTTCTATAATAAAAGTAATTGGGTATCGAGCGCCTCCCTGTGTCAAGGACTATGGGACACAATTTTTCTTTTTCTTTCTTTTATTTTTTTGTTTTGTTTTGGTGAGGTTGTTTTGTTTTGTTTTTCAAGTTGGAGTTCCTCTGTGTAGCCTTGGCTGTCCTTGAATTGCTCTGTAGGCCAGGCTAGCTTCAAACTCACAGAGATCTCCCTGACTCTGCCTCCGCTTTAATCTTCCCCAGGGATTAAAGGCAAGCATCACCACTGCCTGGCACGACACACATTCCAAGGATGCATACAGAAGGTAAAGTAGCCTTGGTTCCCATAGTAGGAAAACCCACTAATGCTCCTCACACATAACTCTGTGTGAGTCCCCTTCCTGACCAATGAGAACCCAACACAAGCATTTCTGTTGGGTCCTCTAGCTCCTCTCTGAGTCCTGGCAATCCTGCCCATTCTTAGAGAAGACAGAGAAAAGGAGGCTCACTTACAGATGTGATGGAATTCAACATGACCTGCATTCTCTCTTAACCCAGAAGTTGCATCTCTGTGATATGTCTTGGGGGAGGGGAGGTGTTTGGTGAACACTTGGACATCTGTTTAGTGAGTGACAGGCATAACTATGTATGCAGTGTTAGCTCAGAAGGCCCAAATTGGTTTAGGAAGATGCCCTTTCCACTTGGGACACTACATAAATGGACAATGGAAAAGGCCCTGAAACTTTTCCTCATAGCTCTGGGGTCTGGAAAGTCTAAGCTAAAAGTCCTGGCAGATTTGGTGTCTGATGAGGGTTTGCCTTCTCATAGTGTCTTTACATAGTAAAAGGAGCAAAGGGGTCTCTGCAGTCTGATTCTTTTTTTAATTATTTATTTTTATTTTGTGTACATTGGTGTTTTGACTACATGTATGTCTGTGTGAGGGTGACAGATGCCCTCCAGTAGGAGGAGTTAGAAACAGTTGTAAGCTGCCATGTGGGAACTGGAAATTGAACTTGGGTTCTTGGGAAGATCAGTCAGTGCTCTTAAAGGCTGAGCCATCTCTCCAGCCCTGCAGCCTGATTCTTATGAACACTATTCCCATGTGTGTCAGTGACTTGTCTTGCTGTTGCAATAAAATACCCAACAAATGCAAACTTAAGGAAACAAGGACTTATTTTGGATCACAGTTCCAGGGCGCAGCCCATCACTGCAGAAAAATCATGGTGGCGGGAGCCTGAGGCCCCTGGTCATGTTCTATCCACACTCAGGAATCAGAGGGTGGTGAGTGCTCGGATCACTTTCTCCTCATAAGAAAGTCATTGTATGTGAGTCTGCCCTAACTCTCTGGAGGGGCACAGTATATATCAGGGAATTGTATGTGAGTCTGCCCTAACCGACGTGCCCTAACTCTCAGGAAGGGCACAGTACATATCAGGGAAAGACTAAGGAAGGAGATGCCATCCATACATATGGCTGTAGGAAAGCTTTCTTGTCTGCTGGGTTTAAAATTTTTGGTGTGGTCTTTTGGGTGAGGAATACCCACAGCCCTGTCGGGTCACTCCTCACCTATGCTCTGTAAGAAAGCCCAACAAACTCATTGCTGCCCCAGAATGAGTTTTAATGGACATGTGCCTTAGTTTGTCATCAGAACTTTAAGGGGAGGGGTAGATGTTGCTTATGAGACTCCCTTGGGAAGAGATTTTAGCTGTCTGGGGTCAGCTAAAAAGATGATGAGCTTTAAAAAAAAAAAAGTCATGAGGGTAGAACTCTAGTAAAACAAAAGCAAAAGAGTCTCACAAAACAGAAAGGGGGCACCAGGAACCTCTCCCTCCATCACAGGAGGCCACAGCAAGAAGACGCTCCTGTTCAAGCCTGAGGGCAGACCCGTCAGCAGCCTCATCTTGATCTTGTACGTCCAGCCTCCAGAACAGAGAGGAAAAGACATTCACTTTGCTTGACCAGCAAGTCCATGGCATTTTATGTCAGTGCAACTAAAAGGTTAAGAGGGAAGAGTTTACGCAAAACCTCCCTTGCTTCTAATAGCAATTGCAAGCTCGGGGGGGGGGGTCCCCAAACCACACTCAAGCTTGGTAATTCACTACCAGGATTTACAGAACTCAGTGAATGATATTATGTCTGTGGTATTTCTGCAGGGGAAGATAAGAATTAAAATCGGCCAAAAGAGAAGACACACGGGACCTCTGGAACCGAGAGAAAATGCATGAGACTGTTTTGCTATACCATCCATTGTGTTGTAGCCAAAACGCTCGTTCATCTGAGGGAAGGAAAAAAAAATGCATCAAACCATCAGCATCATGTGATTCTGACCACTGAGAATGGAAGACCCAGAGGAAAGAGGGACACTTGTTTTTTCTCATGCAGTTTTGCATTATTTGGCTGATTATTACACATGTGTACAGATCCTCCCTAACACACTGTTTCAAAACAAAAGCCCCAGAGCTGTAAGAGGCTGATGGAAAAGAAGGAATTGTGCACTAAACGTCTGCGACTTTTAGCTTAACATCCTCTGATGCCCAGAACCCAAATTATTATTAGCTATTCTCCTGGAAGATTTATGATCTCCACTGCTCAATGGTGTGTAGCAACTATTTATTCAGGGTGACTAGAAGACAAACGAGGGAAGAGAGCCTTGTTGTCAGATATGACAGATTTGTACAAGAAATGACTTTTCCTGTCTACCACCTATCCTGCCTTGATGCTTGCTAGAGAACACATGTGTGCAAAGGGACACATTTACTTCATTGTAAGTGCACCAAGAGGGTGAGTCTTATATGTGTAGCATAATGCTGAGCAAATAAATCCAAAAATACTACTACAGTACATTTTAAAGCTTCCAAAGTATTTCACACATTTTATTTATTTATTTATTTATTTGTCTGTTTGTTTGTTTTGGTTTTTTTTTTGAGACAGAGTTTCTCTGTTTATCCTTGGCTGTTCTGGACTCACTTTGTAGACCAGGCTGGCCTTGAACCACCTGCCTCTGCCTCCCGAGTGCTTGGATTAAAGGCGTGTACCACCACGTCCAGCTCAGCCTTGACTCCTAAACGTCTCTTCTCCCAGTAACACCACACTAGAGACCAAGCCTTCAACCCATGGCTCTTTGCCAGAACATAAGAGATTCAATTCTACTCACCTTTAATTCCAGGCTGTTTTGTTTCTCATCCCGAATCCCGGTGCTGATAGGAATCTTTCATATTGCTGGAGCAAATCTCTCTCCCCTAACCTGTTGTATTCCATTGAACCATTTCCACCCTCTGCTGTCTGAGAGTTCATCCTTTGTACAGAACTGCCAGGGATCTCTTCTTTGCCATGTTTCTAGCAGCTTCTGTTGCATTGGATTCTTTCTAACCACAAAGCAGGTTCCCAAAGTGGAATTGAAACCGAGTCTTGAGATTATACTACATTGGTTTCTTTCTCATCGAATAACCATCCATCCCACCTACTCATTGCACTTTGGGCTGCATCAATATTCATTGTTATTTGGAGGGGAAAAAAAAAACAATTGAGTAGAAGCAATTTATGGTGTCTTGCCTGGTCACTAATAAAGATGAATGGGACAAAGGCCAATACACAGGGAAGATAGACAAATATGTAGGTGCACTTGGCTTCTGACCTTGGACTCTCCACTCTGTGGATGACAAATGATGATAAAGTATTTATGTGATGCACCCCCACTGTTCAGCGATATACAGATCCTGAACTCGGCCAGACTCATTGATGCTGCTAGGAAAAGCCTGTAGAAAACATGATCTGAGGAGAGAACCCTCAATTTTCTCTTCAGTCTTCCCTTCATACCCTACCTGCCCACCCCATCCCCCCCAAAAACCTTAGAGACTTCAAGGTTACTTACTAGATTAGGAACTAGAGAGGTGGCTCAGTAGTTAAGAGCACTGGCTGCTTTTCCAGATGACCCAGGTTTGGTTCTCAATACCCACATGGCAATTTACAACTGTCTGTAACTCCAATTCCAGAGGAGCAGACGCTCTCTTCTGGCCTGCATGGGCACTGCATGCACATGGTGCACAGACATACATGCAGGCAAAACATATACACATAAAAACCAAAATATTTTTAATTACTAGATTGTGACTCTTATAAAGGAGATCTAGAAAACTCCAACTCTCAACCCAAAAAGCATGTGAAATGAAGTCAAACACCACTGTTGGTCAAAAGCTGAGCATCACAGTGTGGCTCTACCGGGGTCCTATGAAATCACCAGAAAGTATTCATCCGGACAAGACTATATTCATTTATTTTAATTTTCAAATTTTAAGACATTTACTATTTGTATGTGTGCTCTGGGGGAGGGTGTGCACATGAGACTCGAAGGTGTTGGATCCCCTGGAGCTGGAGTTACAGGCAATTGTGAGCTACCCAACATGGTTGTGGGGACCTGAACTTAGGTGCAAGTGACCCACTCTTAATCACTGAGCAATATCTCCAGCCCCCCCAAATGTATATTATATTAGAAGCTTGGGACTAGAATTTCTGTCAGCGAGGGAAGGAGAACCATTTTTGTTTCAGGAAATACCTGAGTCTGCAACACGAATGTAGAAGGTAGTGACATGGTTCGGCAATGTTGGTAAAAGCCATACTTGGAGTCTGAGAAGAGACTGACAAGAGCCGAGATTTCAGAGGTGACTGAAGGATTTCTGAAGATAAAGGCTACCGATATATTTTCACACATTTGTGATTTAAGTCTCCCCACTGGCTCTAGTTTTCAGTAAATCATCCACACTCATAAATGATTGTGCTGAGGCCTTGTAATTAATCAAGGGAAAGTGGGAGCCGGGAGCCAGGGGTGACCTTGAGAATCCTGGCCCCTTGGAAGTCCATGGAAATATTAACACTTTAAAAGTGACTGTATCAGTTGGATAAGAGAGTGACCTATGATGACCCTTGAGTTACCACGTCCTTCCTGCCCCAACTCTGTCCAGTCCTCTGCTCTTTTGGAGAAAGATTGAAATTCATTAGACAGCATATGGAAAACATGGTCACGTGTTCATGTCCTTCCTAGACTCAGACACCCTATTTCTTAGGGTGGTAGCCTAGGAGACAGCGAGGAGTTAGATGACATCATAATGGCGACGAGGTCATGATGGAAGTGATGCTCTTATAACAAGGGAAAGAGTAAAGCCCCCACTGTGTGTGTGTGTGTGTGTGTGTGTGTGTGTGTGTGTGTGTGTGTATGTGTGTGCACCATGATGGTCACCTGAGGACAATCTAGGCAGCAGATCTATGCCAAGAACCCAGCCATGCTGGTACCTTCATCTTGGACTTCCAGCCCTTAGAATTATGAGAAGAGAATGCTTACTGTTTAATCATCCTTCTGTGATTTGTCTTATAGCCAGACTATTGTTTGGGTCCAAGACTTCCACAAAGCCTGTCTGCCAAAGGCATAGTCCCAGCCTGGCTCTGCTGGAAGGTGGAAGAGCTTTCGAGTGATGAGTGCTAAGGTGAGGTTTTAAATTGGGGTTCTGACTTAAAGAGGATTGTGAGACCCAAGTCCTTTTCCCTCTCTGTGTCTCAGTTTTGAACATGAGATGACCTGTTTGTTAGGTTTCATGTTCTCTGTTGTGGTATGCTGTCTCACTGCAGACTCAGAGCAATGGGTCATGGACTGAAAGCTCCAAAACTGTAAGCCAAAATAAACCTTTCCACTTTATAAGAAGTTTATCCCAAGTGTTTTGTCTTAGCCACACAGAATTGAGTAACATACAGACCAAACTAGTTGTGACACAGAACTAGAGAAAAGCAGCTTCAAACTGAGGCTTAGCACAAAGTGGTGATGCTCTTCCTGATGGAGGGTTAGGGTCAGTGCTGCAGCCACACTGGCCATTAACTGTTCTTATTCCTTCCAGTGGTCATTTAAAACACTTTCCCCTTGGACTTAAGTTTTGTGAAGGGTGATAAATATGGATCTATTTGTATTCATCTACATGTTGATATCCAGTTAGACCAGCACCATTTGTTGAAGATGCTTTCCTTTTTCCATTGCATGGTTTTGGCTTCTTTGTCAAAAATTAAGTGACCATAGGTGTGTGGATTTATTTCTGGTTCTTTGATTCAATTCCATTGATCAGCCTGTCTGTTTCTATGTCAGTACCATGCTGTTTTTATTACTAATGCTCTGTAGTATAGCTTGAAATCAGGGATGGTGATACTTCCAGATGTTCTTTTTATTGTACAGGATTAATTTAGCTATTCTGGATTTTTTTGTTTTCCCATATGAAGTTGAGAATTGTTCTCTCAAGATCTGTAAAAAATTGTGTTGGTATTTTGATAGGAATTGCATTGAATCTGTATATTACTTTTGGTAGGATGGACATTTTTATTACGTTAATCCTACCTATCCATGAGCATGGGAGATCTTTCCATCTTCTGATATCTTCTTGGATTTCTTTCTTCAGGGACTTGAAGTTTTTGTCATACAGGTCTTTCACTTGCTTAGTTAGAGTTAACCCCAAGTATTTTATATTATTTGTAGCTATTGTGAAGGGTGTTGTTTGTCTAATTTATTTCTCAGCCAATCTATTTTTGTGTAAAGTAGGGATACTGATTTTTTTAGAATTAATTTTGTATCCATAGACTGGAAACAACCCAGATATTCTTTAACTGAAGAATGGATAAAAAACTGTGGTGCATTTACTACTCAGCTATCAGAAACTGGGAAATCATGCAATTTACAACCAAATGAATGGAACTAGAAAAGCTCATCATGAGTGAGCTAACTCAGTCCCAAAAAGATACACATGGTATGTACTCTCTTATAAGTGGATATTAACCATATAGCACAGGACAACCATCCTACAACCCACAAACCCAAACAGACAGGAACCTAGCATAATTATCCTGTGAAAAACTCCACCCAGCAGCAAGTCATGGATGCTGTTGTTTTTTAGTGGAACACCTTACCCTAGATGGGCTGCCATATCAAGCACAAGAGGAAGCTCTTAGCCCTCATGTGACTGATGAACTGAGGGAATTTGATATGTGGGGGCTCCTCTCATCTGAGGGGAAGGAGAGGACAGAGATGGGGAAGAGGGAGGGAGGGAGAGAGGGAGGGACCTAGAGGAGAGGAGGGTGGGGACTTTGATCAAGATGTAACTTGAAAAAATAGATTAAAAACAAAAAACAAAGAACACTTTCTCCTAAAGCTCTCAACCCACATCCTGACACCATTCTACCTAAGGCTGATCCCCACCCAGCGTTCCCAACTCTTCTCATCCTCATCAGGTCTCCTAAATACTTTCCTTTCCTTTCTATCCCTCTTTGTCCTCTTCCTCTCCATTGGCTCTTCTGTGGGAAGTAGAAGGGAGGGACATTCACTTTGAGGGGTTTCCCTTTTGGGATATCAACTGAGGAGGAAGGTCAGTTAGAAGCTCTCTCTGCTTCTCTGAGTTAGCAGGCTTTTATCCCAGTATCTGGCATCTATGTCTTAAAACTGAACAATTGATATTTTGTTAGACACAACATTCCTCTCCCCTCAGCTGCTAATGGTCATGGTATTTGACACAGGAATAGAACAAAGTTAGAAGAAGGTCCTTCCCTTAATGTCTCCTCTTCACAGATTCTTCCAGATCTCCATGCTCTTCCTTTGAACATTTCTTCTTGGATGTTCCATCTCCACTCCCACCTTCCAAATCCTGTTTCCCTTCCTGTGGCAACCTGCTCCTTATCCCATGTTTTTAGACATGGTTTCACTATGTAGTTCAGACTGGCCTGATATTCATGTTCCTCATGCCCCAGCCTTCTGAGTGCCAGGTTTACAGGTGTGCACATCATGTCAGGCTCCCAACTGCTTCTTACTAGTTCTCACCTCTAGTCTTGCACTTTACAGTGACAGATTAATTCTTCATAAAGCATCTATCATCTATCATCTGTCATTTATCCATAGTCTTTCTATCATCTATCTATCTATCTATCTATCTATCTATCTATCTATCTATCTAATCTATCTATCTATCCATTCATTTATCTCTATTTATATCCCTGTATATCTATCTATCTATCTATCTATCGATCGATCGATCGATCGATCGATCTATCTATCTATCCATCCATTCATTTATCTCTATTTATATCCCTGTATATCACTTCTTGGCTACTATGAAGCAAGCAGCCCCATTGGCCAAATATTTTCTACCGTGTTGAAAAATTGCCATTTCATAGATCCAAAAAGTTACCTGGACTGAACAATGACTGTGGACTGAAACCTTGAGCCAAAATAGACTTTTCATCCTTCAAGTTATTTGGTTCAGTGTGTTTTGTCACAGTGATTGAAAGCTGCCACTGCTTTCATTATTCTATGATTTAAAAATCCTTCTAAAACTTTGTCAACTTGTTAGAAATTGAGTCTTATTTTTAATTTTTGTGCTCATGTTCTTATTAATGAATCTGCATGAATTTTCTTGTCTATTAGCTGCTTTATTCCATCATCTGTGAATAATCTCTCTGTATGCTTAACATTTCTAGGGAGCCTTAATATCTTATAAATATGCATAAGCTCTTCATATATTAAGGTTATTAGCATTTGTGGTGATCATTTACCCAGTTTATGATTTGTCTCTCCTTTCTATTTGGTTTCTTCTAATTAAAAGTCAAAGAACCATATTAAAGTCTCATGTTTACAACAGTAACAATTCAACAGGTATTTTCAACTGCTGGTATTATCAACAGCTCCTCATCAGCTTGGTCTTTCTGACATTGAGTCAATATTTTATAAATCAAGCCCTTAAGAGCAATACAGACCAATATAAAACACAGGGTTGAGAAAAATCACTAGGACTCTAGAAGCCATGGCACATGCCACAAAATATAGAAGTATATTGAAATGTCAATGGAGAGTGAGCTCAGAGGTCCACAGATAGGCAATAACTCATAAGTGAAGCTGGACTGGTCATTCCCCGCCCCCGCTCTCTTTCTGCTTCCTGACTAGACACAGTATGACCAGCTGCTTCAAACTCCCGGCTACATGTCTCTCATTTCTGAAACTTACAGTGAGGTGATAGTCTCAAACCCAAGTAAAAACACAAAAACCTTACTTTACAGATTTAATTGTTGACCATCTTATAGATCTTATTTTACATATATGTATATTGTGAGCCAGGCGATGGTGGCGCATGCCTTTAATCCCAGCACTTGGGAGGCAGAGGCAGGCGGATCTCTGTGAGTTCGAGGCCAGCCTGGTCTACAAAGTGAGTCCAGGACAGCCAGAGCTGTTATACAGAGAAACCCTGTCTCGAGGAAAAAAAAAAAAAGTTAAGTATATTGTGTGTGTGTGTGTGTGTGTTGCATGTGTTAACATGCACAAACACTACTACATGTGTAGTTTGTGTCCCTGGGTCATGTGTGGAGAAAAGAGGATAACAACTCGTGGAAATTGATTCTCTCTTCTACTACACGGATCCTGGAGATTCAACTCAGATGATCAAGATTGTTGGCATGTGCCCTTACCCACTGAGTCATCTGGCTGGCCCAGATCTTCTTATTTTAAAATACAACTTTTCCTTGCTAGGCATGGTAGCACATGCTTGTAATCCTAGCATGCCATGTGGAAAACAGACAAGATTTCAAGGTTAAACTTAATTGTATTGCCAGGCAAAACTTTCATCCCAGCACTTGGGAGGCAGAAGTGGGTGGATCTCTGAGTTACAGGACAGCCAGGGCTAACAAAGAAACCCTACCTCAGGGGGTAAAAAAACAAACACTGAGCTGTATAATAAAAATCTGTGTCACCTGGGTGTTAGTGGCTCATGCCTTTAATTCCAGCAGTAACAGGTGGATCTCTGTGAGTTTGAGGCCACCCTGGTCACAGAGCAAGTTCCAGGACAACTCTGTCTTGAAAAACAAACAAAATAATCTGTGTCAAAGAGAGGAAGAGAGAGAGAGATTTGATGCATGTTTGCATACAAATCACTAAATCCCCTTTATTGATTTGAAAAGACCCATTCTACTATGATAATTTCACCTGGTGTGTTAAAATCTTATTAAAGGAGGAAGGTTGCTGCCCTGTGCTCCAATTCAGGCAGCCTCTATAATAATAACAAGATACTGGATTGGTCTCTAAGTGACCAGGGATCACTACTAGTGTGGTGGTTATTATTTTTTGTTACCTTGGGAGAACCTCGAGTCACCTAGGAAGCAAACCTCAGGCACATTTGTGAGAGAGTTTTTTTTTTTAAGATTTATTTATTATGTATACAGTGTTCTATCTGCAGGTATATCTGCAAGTCAGAAGAGGGCACCAGATTTCATTATGGATGGTTGTGAGCCACCATGTGGTTGCTGGGAATTGAACTCATGACCTCTGGAAGAGCAGCCAGTGCTCTTAACCGCTGAGCCATCTCCCCAGCCCTGCGAGAGAGCTTTTAGATTGGGTTAACTGAGGTGAAAAGCCCACCCTTAGTGTGCATAGCAAATGCCCTGGGCCAGAATAGGTTGAATACTAGCATGCTGCTTCCCCACTGTGGATACAATATGATCGGCTGACTTAAGTCCCTGCCGCTATGATTTCCCAGCCGTGATGGAGGGTTCCTCGAATTATAAGCCAAAACAAGGTGCTTTTGTTTGGTATTTTGTCATAATAACAGGAAAAAGAAAGAAAGTAACATCTGAGTTCCTGGCTGACATAGTGTGTGTGGCTCTGTACACTCATTTCATTTCTATGAGCACTAGTTGTTAGTTGGCAAAGCAAATCCTGACTGTCCTCCCAGTGGCAACGTGACAATTAAATGAGATAACGTTAGAGGGGCAGACAGCGTTTGCTCACTGTTAGCTCCCATCGCCTCCACTTGGCGGAAGCTAGATGAGCCTGCCAACTTGTAGGGGCTGGGCCAGATGATCCCTTCTACCTTGGTTACAGTCTAACACTCAACGACTGAAACCAGCACGGATGTCCTTCAGTGAATGAGGAGGTTCCGTCCTAATAGAATTATCACAAGCTGGAGCTACAGTTAATACACTGAAGAAACAGAACACTGGCCTACCATGTGCTCTATTTGGGGACAGTAGGCTGTTCCATCCCCATGCCCCACATGATAGAAAGAAAGACCTAACTGACTCCCACAAGTGTAGGGAGTTAGATTAATATAAATAGTAAATATCTAGAGGTTTCTGATGAGTCTCTTAATCTGGGGCATGAAGATCAACTTGGTTGTGGGCAATTAGCTTATCAGCTTATGGACTAAAAACAAGGATGAAGTCAGGTAAAACAAGGGGAGTCTCTATTTACTAAAGGAGAGACTCTATGGACTAAAAACAAGGTTTATGGCCTGGCATTATTTTCAGCTGCTAAGTGGGCAAAGCCCAGAGGCTGAAGCTAGGTGGAACAAGGAGAGATCCTATTTAAGGACAAGTGGTTGAGCCTGGGGGAGCCCCATGCTAGAGAGCTCTGATGCTAGAGAGTCCTCACTCTAGAAAGGACAACGAGTACTTTGTATCCTCTAATGGAGAAAGTGCTGGTGGACCGATGGCCAGATCTCCCTGAGGCACAAAGAAGCTGGTGAGCAGAGAAAGCCTCAGCAAGACATCAAAGGTCCAAGGACTAAACCCTGTGGCTCAGCTTTTGCCTAGAGAGGTTTGACCTGTCTGAACAGCGGCCTGAACAGAACTGTGGCCAGCTTTAAAGACTGAGGCAGAGTGGCAGAGTTGCTGATACGAAGGAAATAAGTTGGCTTACAGACGGCTGAGGTCTCCTCGAGAGAAGAAAGCCTCAAGCCTCAAGCCTTTTTTTAAGGTGAAACCGCCATAGCCAATTTACCCTGATGGATCTGCGTCTGAGATATTCCAGAAGAAAGACTGCTAAGTGTATTAAAGGGTCTACCACAGAGACTGTGTTCCTGACAACTGAGGCCCTGCCCCAGAGACTGTATCCTTCTCAAAGGTTAGGGAAATAGTTGTAATAGTTATCAATAGGTTTAGTCATAGGGGTTGTAGTCATTCGTAGGGTTAGTAGTTAAGTAAGTGTTTACATTTGTTATAAGTGACTATAGTTATTAATAAATAAGTGTTTAATAATTTTAAAAGTTTGGTTACACACAAGTTTGTATGCACAACTTGGACACACACATATACATGCACGCACATGTTATTAATGCATACCACATGTACAAGAAAATCTGTTGAGATGTGGACAGGATTCTCCATGTCACTGAGAAAGAATGAACTGTGTGGGCTTTGAATGAAAAATACTGAGGGCATTGGGGAGACTAGGTGAGAGAGAAAGTGTGTGTATGTACACTTATGGCCCAAAACCACTGCAGTAGTGGCCCTTCTTTTTTATTTATATATTTATTTATTTATTTATTTTTTATTTAAAGATTTATTTATTATGTATACAGTGTTCTGTCTGCAGGTACATCTGCAGGCCAGAAGAGGGCACCAGATTTCATTATGGATGGTTGTGAGCCACCATGTGGTTGCTGGGAATTGAACTCATGACCTCTGGAAGAGCAGCCAGTGCTCTTAACCGCTGAGCCATCTCTCCAGCCCAGTAGTGACCCTTCTAACTCCAACAGTCACAGAGTCTTTCTAAGTGAAATGGAAGGCGTGGTGTGAGTGTGTGCTGTCTTCAGCTTTGTTATAATAGCAAGCAGACATTTACACAGAAGAAACTGGATGGGGTTTTCCACATGGAGAAATTCTTAGATTAAGGTCCAAAGAAATTTCAGCAGCCACTTGGCTAGGAGATGGACTGAAGAGTCCAGGGATGGCAGGTGAGATTTCAACAGCTAGAGGAGGTGTGGGTGGTATCAACAGCATTGGCTGAGCTAGCAGGTGTCCAGGGGCACATGAGCCACCTGCAGTATGTCCAAACTCCTGAAACTAAGGGGAGACAGGTGTGGTGGTCCACCTGCAGCTATTTGGGAGGCTGACCACTCAAACTCAAGAGTTCAAGGACTTCCTGAAAAACCTAGTGAGATCCCTTCTCAAAAAAAAAGATGTGGAATATAGAGTCTGGAGAGATGGCTCATCAGATAAGAGCACTTACTGCTCTTATAGCAGGCCTGTGTTTGTTTCCTATCACCCATGTTGGACAGCTCATAAAGGCCTATAACTCTAGCTCTATGGGATCAGGCACACTCTCCTGGCATCCGAGGATGTGGTGGATTGAATAAGAATGGCCCCTAATGGTCATATATTTGAATGTTTGGGTCCCAGTTGGTGGAACTGTCTGGGGAGGACTAGAAGGTGTGGTCTTGTTGGAGGAGGTATGCTACTGGGATTGGGCTTCATTCAAGTCTTCAAAGTGCCATACCAGGCCCAGTCTAGCACTCTCTCTGCATCATGCTTGTGAATCAGATGTGAGCTCTCAGCTACTGCTCCAGCACCATGCCTGCCTACCTGCCTGCTGCCATGCTTCTGATCAAGATGCACATGATACTGTAAGCAAATCGTAAGCCAAACGCTTTCTTCAGTAAGTTGCTTTGGCCATGGTGTCTCATCACAGGAATAGAACAGTAACTAAAAGCAGAGGGAACTCACACACATACATGCATATACACACACACATATAAGTACAAAAAAGTAACAATGTGCATAACAGTATAAAACAGTTATTACATGCATGTGTATATATAATAGAGAAGAAAATGAGGCTTAATTCTGGGAATGGCATTACTGAAATTTTCCTGAACTCATTTCAGACTAACCCCTATTTCACATCCCCTAATTTTTACATACTTAAAAATGCAAATGAGGGCTGGAGATATGGCTCAGTGGTTAAGAGGACCGACTGTTCTTCCAGAGGACCCAGGTTCAAATCCCAGAACCCACACAGCAGCTCACAACTGTCTGTAACTCCTGTTCCAAACAACCTGATGACACACATGCAGTCAAAACACCAATGTACATAAAATAAAAATAAATTATTTTTTAAAATGCAAATGAATAGCAGGGCGTGTTGGCACACACCTTTATTCCCACGCTCAGGAGGCAGAGGCAGGCAGATCTCTGAGTTCGAGCCCAGCCAGGTATGCAGACTATGTTCCAGGATAGCCAGGGCTACACAAAGAAACCCTACTTGAAAAACCAAACTAAAACAAAATGCAAATGAACAGTGAAGAGCAAAGCAGAGCATGTGTCGCACACCTGTAATCTCCAGCTCTGGAGAAGCTGAGGCAGGAGAACCAGGAACTTGAAGATGGCTTAGACTGGTTAAAAAGAAAAAAAAAAGAAAACCAACAGGTAGGTAAGACATCATATGATTGCATTACATTACATTATCAATTCCAAAGCTAACTACAGGTGAGTTGACCCACGACTGTACATCCTCTCCCCTTTACAAATGAGTAATTTTTTGTTTTTTTTTTTTGTAGACCAGGCTGGCCTTGAACTCACAGAGATCCGCCTGCCTCTGCCTCTAGAGTGCTGGGATTAAAGGCGTGTGCCACCACAGCCGGCTACAAATGAGTAATTAAAAGTCGACTTTAGGGGCGGGCCAAGATGGCGGCAACCTACACTGATGCATTTTGAATGCGGGGGGGGGGGGGGGGGG
>CAJQZJ010000077.1:570175-657045 GCA_907164525.1 Lophiomys imhausi
AGGTGTAGAGAAGACGTGGAGCTAAGGTAAAATACAAGAGAATTGTGGTATTGGCCCATGCCTTTTACTTCAGCGGAGACGGGGGGTGGGGGGGGGAGAACCATAGAGTTGGTGGTCTTATGTATTCTGGAGTCATACGGAGCGGGGTGGTGAGGGTGCATACTCTTGGTCCCACCATTCAAGAAGAGTACACCCTTGGTCCCAGCTCCCAGCACACTGGAGACAGAAACGGGCAGATCCCGGAACTCAGGGTCAGCCTGATGCAGGGCAAACTCTAAATAGAGAAAGACTTCGATCCAGGAGTGGTGGAACACATCTTTGATCCCTTCAGATGGGAAACACAGGTCCCTGATCCCAATAATTAGAGTTCAGAGACACACACATGGGATTTGGAGGGACCTAGGTTTGGAGGCTACTTACAAAAGGCCTTCTCGATGCAGGCAGATTGTCCTTTGGGATCTCAAAATATATACACCAGAGCTGGTTTAGCTCCAAGGTGACAGAATGATTTCTTCTTTAACCCGGATTGAAAGATAACGCTTTGTATGTTGTCAGAAGGACAAATTAGCTTCAGGAGAAGTACTACCTAGCCCCCCCATCCCCCCCCAAAAAAAAGAGGGCAATTGTCCTAGGGTTGGGATTGGAGCAGGGCTCTGTTCTTATCGTTCCAGGAGAATCGAAGCGTCCATTAGGGGAGCCCGGGGACGGCTGGACAGCGGAATCCTCAGCAGAGAGCAGAATCAGGCACCAAGGAGGACGAGTGACCCAGTTGATTCTGCCTGGCAGACTTCCTCAATAGCTGTCTCCATCGGGGGCCTGCAACCACCACAGCAATCCAATCCAATGTCACTGGGACCGCTCAGCTCTACACAATGCCCCAGCCGGAACCTCAGTGAAGCCTGCAAGATCAGCTTCTGTCTACAAACCCCTTAGGTCATCTAAACAGCTGAGAACAGAAGGACTGAACATAAAAGGAGTGTACTAACATTTTTAATCATTTTTCCCATTTGGGTTCGGGCCCCAAACAGGTCTACTACGACCCAAATCAGCAGGAAGTCACTTTAAGAGAGCGACGTCCCATGCCCAGAGGGTGGGGAGGGTGTTTCTCCACCCTTCTTTTTGGTTATTTGAAGGATAACTGAAAACTCTGTTATGTAGGGGAAGAGACTACAAGCTGATAAATGGTCCTGTCTTAATGGGTTTTGGAGGTTAGCCCCAGGGAATTCCTACTTTTCCTTTTCTGTATCCTTCTTCCTCTCCTATGTAGGAGTGCATGGGCTTGAGAAAAATGAGATATAGACATAGCACAGGAAGGTCCAAGAAGAAGGGACAGATTATTGAATATGCCCTTATACCTTTGTATATTGATACAAAATTAGTAGTTTATTTGGCTAAAGTGGTATTGACCATTGTTTATTGTGCAAAAATAAGATTGTATTGGATTACATCAGTATTGATCTTTGTATATTGATACAAAATTAAGATTATAGTTGGCCACAATGGTATTGACCCTTGCATATGGACGTAATATTAAGATTATATTGGGCTACATAGGCCTTGATCTTGGTATATTGATACATAATTAAGAGTATATTTAACCACAATTGAATAGATCTTTGTATATTGATACAAATTTAAAGGTAACGCTTCCCAATGGTATCATACCTAGAGATACTTAAAAATAAAATGTGAAGCTCTGACCTCTTGATACCAACCGTCTAAAACGGTCTAGGATAGTTAAAACAAACTCCTAGTCATGCAAACATGTCACTTTGTTAGCTACTATGACAGTCTATCACAGATATTCTCTAAACTACCCAGTAATCAAGTTGCTAAGAGACAAGCAACATTTGCTTATCTAAATACAAGAGATGGATAGGGCATCTTCAAAAACCCCTAGAGATCTGCAGAATATGGCATTCAAAGATGTTATCTTAAATCAAGATTTTTTTTATATCGAGACATATCAGCGCCTGACAGCACCCCCTATTCTACTCCAAGTAGAAGATAAGCATCGAAGAACCTCCACTGTAAGATGGTTGAATTAGTGGCAAGCCTTTCTCTTGGCATGAAAAAACCCCTTGCACCAACTGCAGACAGACGGCTGTCCAAAAAGGACAAAACTTGGTAGCAGGGAAGTCGACAGCCTAACTCTGCCAAGACAGGGTAGGTAAGTCCTTCATAATCCCTGCTCTACAACAAATGTCTGTCAGAGAAACAGGACCCAAAGGCTGAAGATTGATGCTGGAATGTATGGAGAGAAAATGGGAACTGTCCAGGCAGTCATTGGTATGTTCTTTCTTACTTTTGGAAGCTGCAGGCCCTGCACTTCCTATATAAGCAAATATGTTTATCCCTCTCAGGTCTCTGAGGTGGTTGAAGAATAGACAGCTAGAGTCTCATAGTTAAATTTTGAACTGTTTAGGAATCAAGAGGGTGTTATAGATCTAAGAAGATACTCTTAAAAGTGTGTTGCAAGATAGTATGAATGTTGAGTCACATATAGACCTTTAAACTCATGGAGTTGGTTAGATAGTAGAATGTTAAAGTCAGGGGCCAAATATGTATAAACTGGACATTGGGAAGGTATACTGGGCCAATTTACTCTCATAAATGTGGCATATTTATATCTATTGTTTTGTATAATACTTACTGTTATAAGAGAAGGAACCATCTGTTGGACTGAAAGGGGAAACTTCTGGGGGGAAGAGGGTGGAAGGGCGGGTTAGGAAGGGGGAATAGGGAGGGGTTTGTTACTGAGATGTAACTTGAAGAAAAAAAAAATAAAGTATTTAAAAAAAAAATCGACTTTAGCATAAAAGAAGAGCCTGACCTGTGCTTGTTACTTAACTCAGCCACAGTGAAGTCTGGAGTAATAAACAGTTCACGAACTTGGTCTGAGCATCAAGCGTGGGGTGACACCTAGTGGAGAGAGACGCTAACTTCCTTTCCCTCTTTATTCGTAAATCCAAACATTGCTCCCCAATGCCAAAAAGCATGGAGTTACTACTGCATGTACACCACCACACTGAATGGTGAGGGGGGATTCAGATGGTGAAAATATGCTGCCTGTATTTCCTTTGGAGCTTGCAGACCTGATACTAGGTAGAGAGAGAGCAGTCTTTAAGCTATTTCAGCACTGGGCAAGCACCAACGTGCTTGTTAACTCCACCTCCCAGCAGGTCTTTAGCCACTGATGGGAATGATGGACACCTGGCTGGAGGGAGAGATTCCGAGCCCATTGGCATGCAGGTGACTGTGGAGACCTGAGCGTGGGCAACACAGGAACACTTAGTGAGTTCAGTATAAACTTCCTATTGATAAAATCATTCAATTAAAAATGCCAAAATCTAAGCCGGGCGTGGTGGCGCACGCCTTTAATCCCAGCACTCGGGAGGCAGAGGCAGGCGGATCTCTGTGAGTTCGAGGCCAGCCTGGTCTACAAAGCGAGTCCAGGACAGCCAGAGATACACAGAGAAACCCTGTCTCAAAAAAATCAAAAAAAAAAAAAGAAAAAAAAAAGCCAAAATCTGCCAGGCATGGTGGCACAGGCCTTTTATCCCAGCACTGAGGAGGCAGAGGCAGGCAGATCTCTGTGAGTTCAAGGCCATCCTGGTCTACAAAGTGAGTCCAGGACAGTCAAGGATACACAGAGAAACCCTGTCTCGAGAAACCTAAAAAAAAAAAAAGCCAAAATCAGTCCAATATGTATTTGTGGATACATGCCTATAATCCTTATAATCCCAGCACTTGGAAGGTTGAGGCAGGAGAATTACAAGTTTCCAAGTTTGTTGAGAAAGCCAGGCAAACTGAGTTTAATCCCCAGAATCGTCATACAAGTGAAGAGTTCGGTTTGCTAGTATTTCATTAAGTATTTTTGCATCTATGTTCATGAGGGAGATTGGTCTGAAGTTCTCTTTCTTTGTTGGGTCTTTGTGTGGTTTAGGAATCAGGGTGACTGTGGCCTCATAGAATGAGTTTGGCAATGTTCTTTCAGATTCTATTTTGTGAGAGAGTTTGAAAAGTATTGGTGTTAGCTCCTCTTTGAAGGTCCGGTAGAATTCCGTGCTAAAGCCATCTGGCCCTGGGCTTTTTTTGGTTGGGAGATTTTTAATGACTGTTTCTATTTCCTTATGGGTTATAGGGCTGTTTAATCTGTTTATCTGATCTTGATTTAGCTTTGGTAGGTAGAATCTATCAAGAAAATTGTCCATTTCACTTAAGTTTTCAAATTTGGTGGAGTATAAATTTTTAAAGTAGAATCCAAATATTCTCTGGATTTCCTCAATATACTTCCTATAAAATCAGATATATTTATCCCTCTCAGGTCTCTGAGGTGGTTGAAGAACAGATAGCTAGAGTCCCATAATTAAATTTTGAGTTGTTTAGGAGTCAAGAGAGTGTTATAGATCTAAGAAGATACTTTTAAAATTGTGTTGCAAGTTAGTATGAAAGCTGAGTTAGATATAGAACTTTAAACTCATGGAGATGGTTAGATAGTAGAATGTTAAAGTCAAGTACCAAATACATATGGACTGGACATTGGGAATGTACGTTTAGCCATATAACCCTCATAACTGTGGCCTAATTAACTCTGTTGTTTTGTATTGTATTTATTATTATAAGAGAAATAGCCATTTGTTGGACTGAAAGGGGAAACTGTAGGGGGAAATAAGATATACCTTAAACTTAAAAAAAAAAGGGAAGAGGATGGGGGGTTGAGGGTGGGAGGGTGGGACTGGAGGAGGGAATAGGGAGGGGACTGCGATTGAGATGTAACTTGAAGAAATAAAAAATAAAGGAAAAGCCGGGCGGTGGTGGCGCACGCCTTTAATCCCAGCACTTGGAAGGCAGAGGCAGGAGGATCTTTGCAAGTTCGAGGCCAGCCTGGTCTACAAAGCGAGTCCAGGACAGCCAGAGCTGTTAAACAGAGAAACCCTGTCTCGAAAAACCAATAGATAAATAAATAAATAAATAAATAAATAAATGAAAAAAAGAAAGAAAAAAAACAAGTGAAGGAAGAGGCTGGAAGTGCTGCCATATGCCTTTAATGCCAGCACTCAGGAGGCAGAGGCAGGAGGATCTCTATGAGTTTGAGGCCAGCCTGGTCTACAGAGTGAGTTCCAGGACACCCAAGGTGACACAGAGAAACCTTGTCTCAAAAATCAAACAAAAAAGTAGAAGGAGAGAACCAACTCCATGAAGATGACCTCCAACCTCTCTACATAAGACATGGGATGCTCACTCACACACATACAATATACATACACACAGTAATAATAAATATGTATTAGTGGGGCAGTTGTGGTGCATGCCTTTAATCCCAGCATTTTGGAAACAGAGCCAGGCAAATCTCTGAGTTTGATGCCAGTCTGGTATACACATTGAGTTCCAGGACAGGCAAAGAGAAACCCTGTCTCAAAAACAAAAACAAAACCTGGACTGGAGAGATGGTTCAGTGTAGAGAGCTGCGACGTGCCGCGCCTTAAAGATGGCGCTGGTCTCCGCCTTCCACCAGCCCGACGGTGAGCGCTCTCAGTGGTAAACAAGTCCATATTTGGCAAAGACCGCTGATCTGGCTTGCTTCCGCATACGTGGGCCTCTAAGATAGCACTACGTGGCTTTACTTGATTGGCTGTTCATTTAGTATTTAGCCTGTGGGTTGGGTCTGCCCGGCCCCTTTTCGGAAGACTGTTTTCAAGGGACCTGAATAAACTGCAGGAGAAGAGCTTTTGTGAGTTGCGTCATTTCTTGCCGGTCGAGAGGGACGCGACAGTTCAGAGGTTAAGAGTGCTAGTTGTTCTTCCAGAGGTCCTGAGTTCAATTCTCAGCAACCACATGGTGGTTCATAACCATCCATAAATGAGATCTGGTACCCTCTTCTGGCCTGAAGGCATACACGCAGAAGACTGTATACATAATAAAAATCTTACAAAAACCAAAACAGACTAGAGAGATGGCTCAGCAGTTAAGAGCACTGGCTGTTCTTCTGGAGGACCAGGGTTCAAATCGCACACCTACATGGCAGTTCAAATTGTCTGTAATTGCCAGGAGTAGTGGCGCATACCTTTAATCCTAGCACTTAGGAGGTAGAGGTAGGCAGGTCTCTGTGAGATCAAGGCTAGCCTGGTCTACAAAGTGAGTCCAGGACAGCCAGAGCTATACAAAGAAACCCTGTCTCAAAACTGCACCTCCCAAAAAAACCTCAAACAAAAATAAATACATAAGTACTTTATTATGACTGAAAAACAAGCCAAGACTCTAAATTGGGTGTGTAGAAAAATGTCTTATGTTCTCGAAGATGCTCAAGCTTGTAAAACAAGAAACAACCTGACAGAAATTATCAACTGAGATAGACACCAAGTGAAAAGTTGGTGAAGGGTGCTGGAGAGATGGTTCAGCGGTTAAGAGCACTGGCTTCTCTTCTAAAGGACCAGGGTTCAAATCCCAGCATCCACATGGCACTTCAAAGCTGTCTGTAATTGCCGGGAGTGGTGGTGCAGGCCTTTAATCCCAGCACTCGGGAGGCAGAGGCAGGCGGACCTGGCCAGCCTGGTCTACACAGTGAGTTCAGGCAGCCAAGGTTACACAGAGAAACCCTGTCTGGAAAAACAAAAAACAAAAAAAAGGTGATGAGAGCCTTCTGGCATTTCGTTCATACAAAACACCCATGGTAAGGGAGAGGGTGGCATGCAAGGGAAACACAACATACCTTGGTTTGCACCTAGAAAAGGGGTGCAGAGGCTGGGCCAGATGAGAGGTTGGTCAATTTACTAAGAATGACTTAATCCTCGCCAGTCTGGTTGTAGGTGTTGGGACTCAGGCTCAGCCACTTGCTCCAGGTCTGGGGTCTGAGTCCCAATGGTAGGTAATGATTAAGATTTCTTGTATGTGGTGTATACACATGCACTAGAACGTGTGTGTGTGTGTGTGTGTGTAAACCAGTGTTCAATTTCATGTATCTCCTCTTCTACACTCCACCTTATTTATTGATTTATTGATTTATTTTTAGACAAGGTCTCACTGTGAAACCTTGGCTAGCCTGAGTGACTATGTAGGACAGGCTGACACTGAACTCATAGAGATCCAGCTGCCTTTTCCTTCAGAGTTCTGGGATTAAAGGCATTTTCCACGTGGCTGGCTGGCTTCCACTTTTTTTTTTTTTTTTTTTTGAAAAAAAGCCCCTGAGACAGGGCTTTTCTGCTCCTGGCTGTCCTGGAACTCTGTAGACCAAGCTGGCCTTGAGCTCAGAGATCCATCTGCCAAAGGGTGTGCCACTACCGCCTGGCAAAATTTTTTTTTAATGTACATTGGTGTTTGGCCTGCTGCAAGTATGCCTGTGTGAGGGTATTTGATCCTCTGAAACTGGAGTTGCTGACAGTTGTCAGCTGCCCTGTGGGTGCTGGGGACTTGAACCCAGGACTTCTGGAAGAGCAGCCGGTGCTTTTAACTGCTGAACCATCTCTCCACCCACTCCACTTATATTTTTAAACAGTCTCTCACTGAACCTGGAACTTGTTTTCAAATTTCTAATTTTTACTGACAAATATATTATTCTAATAATTTTGCTTGCAAAGATATCAAGGAGGGCTGGAGAGATGGCTCAACAGTTAAGAGTGCTCACTACTTCTGCAGAGGACCAGGGTTCAATCACCAGCACCAGACCAGGGCAGCTAACAACTGTCTATAAACTCTAGTTCTAGAAAATCTCTCTCTCTTTTTTTTTTTTTGGTTTGTTTTCAAGACAGGGTTTCTCTGTGTATCCTTAGCTGTCCTGGACTCACTTTGTAGACCAGGCTGGCCTTGAACTCGCAGAGATCCACCTGCCTCTGCCTCCCGGAGTGCTGGGATTAAAGGCGTGCGCCACCACGCCTGGTGTTAGTTCTAGAAAATCTTATGACTTGCTCTGACCTCTCGGGCACCAAGCATGGATGTGCTGCATATGTACACATACAAGCAAAACACCCCCACACATAAAAATATATAAATATTTAAAAGTATATAAGGCGCCGGGCGTGGTGGCGCACGCCTTTAATCCCAGCACTCAGGAGGCAGAGGCAGGTCGATCTCTGTGAGTTCAAGGCCAGCCTGGTCTACAAAGTGAGTCCACGACAGCCAGGGTTGTTACACAGAGAAACCCTGTCTCAAAAAAAAAAGTATATAAGGCAAAGCCAAGACTTTAAAAAGAAATTTAAAGGTGAGCTAGCAGTCCTTGGGAGAATGTAAGTGTACCTACTTCCATGGTGTCAATTACTCTGTAATGCTCTCCACCTGCCTGGGAGCACTCCCAGCTGTGCTCTTGGCCTGAGCAACACCTCTGAGCATTGGGAGCAGACAGACCAGCGGGTGCACAGGCACACAGCACAGAGAAGAAATGGTCTCCTCCTATCTTTCAGCCATGTACATCTGCGTATATCTCTCACAATCCCCACCAACTGTTGGTTGAGAATAAGTCAAATCCAGTCATGATTGCTGAACCCCACGAGCATACTCCAAGTTAAATATAAACCTGTACCCTGCAACACTGTCACTGCAGGAACTGTTAGGAGAGAAAACTTCCCCTTGAATGCAGTTAAGGCAGTCTGGAAGGACATATAGCAAGAACATTCAAGGTGTGGGAATTAAACACAAGGCCTGAAGAAGGAAAGAGAGATGGGTGTAGTGAGTCAGGAAGAGCCTGAGCTGGAGCAGATGCCAAGATGGTGAAGTATGAGGACTGAGACGGGACTGTGAAGGGTCCTGGTGGGGATCTGCACCCTGGGTGTGAGGAGTCATAGTTAAGATTTTACAAAAACAAGGGGCTGGAGAGATGGCTCAGTGGTTAAGAGCACTGGCTGCTCTTTTGAAGGACCTGGGCTCAAATTCGAGTACCCAGATGGTAGTTCACAGCTATCTGTAATTGCCGGTCATGGTAGCTCATGCCTTTAATCCCACTACTTGGGAGGCAGAGCCAGGCTGATCTCTGTGAGTTCAAGGCTGTCCTGTTCTACAAAATGAGTCCAGGACAGACAGGGAGATACAGAGAAACGCAAAGAAATAATTTTATAAAAACGAGACTTGTCTTCCTTTCTCTATCTTTCATTTTATTGTTTCAGAGGCAAGTTTTTTGTTTGTTTTGTATGTAGCCCTGGATGTCCTGGTACTCAATTTGTAGATCAGACTCAGACGGCCTCAAACTCACAGAGACCTGCCTGCCTCTCCCTCCAGAGTGGTGGGGTTAAAGGCATGTGCCACCATGCCTGGCTTAGGTTTTTGAGTTGTTTTTTTTTATTATATTAGTTAATTGTTCATTTATTTATTTGGGAGGGGGAGGCATGCCATGGTGTGTCTCTGGAGGTCAGGAGATAACTCGCAGGAGTCATTTCTCTCCTTCCACCTTGTAGATGCTGGGCATTGAACTCCGGTCTTCAGACTTGAGAGCAAGAGACTTTATACACCAAGCAATCTCACCAGACCTCCAGGAAAAAACTCTATATATAACAGAAGGCACATGTCGGCCTAGCCCCGACTGACTAGACAGGATATGTCTCAAAGATGAGAATATCTCTGCATTTTGCATGTCCTTTTTGTACTTAATCTCTCCTGTCACAGAAGCATGGAGACTCCTGATGAACCACACATAGGCAAGTGGGATGTAGGATAACATAAACAATGGGAATAAGGGCCTTCACCACCTCTCATGCCTTTCCTCTTCTGTTTGTTCCTACATTTTCTTTTATTCTTCACATTGTTCTGTACCTAAGTACAGTGCTGTTCCATCACACACAGGGTCTGGGGTTTCATTTCCGGCACAATATAAATCTGACATGGTAGCACACACCTGTAACCCCAACACTCTGGAGGAGGCAGCAGGAGAGGCAGAGGTTCAGGATCATCCTGGACTACACAAGGAGTTTGAGGCCAGCCTGAGCTACATGAGACTGTGTCCCAAAAAACGTTTAAAGGAAAAACTTTAAGTAAACAACAAACATATGATAGCAAAACTGCATCTGATACCACCAAAGTGATACCTGAGTTAAGATACAGGTAAAGAAGCCATACCTGACCGCACTGGATCTTCAGACATCTGCAATGCTAATCCGTGCCCATGTGGAAAATTCAATCTCCAGCGTCAGCATGGCAGGGTAGGTCAGCCCAGGGCTCTCCTTATTCTGTTGTTTTCTCTGCAGCCATAACAACCATACCATGGCTATAATGAACTTCAGAGGAGACCCTCAACTCTGTATCTATCACCTGACCCTTCACCAGCTTCAGTCACATGTCTCGAGGGCACACCAATCTAACCATGACTGATACCCCCACATCAGCTTAACTGTAGCCCAGCTTTCCAGGCAATTGAACACTGCTCGTGCAGCTGCTGTAGCCAGAAGCTCACTAATTACGGACATGTGGCTTTCTATCTGCTCCAAGCTGCTAATAATAGGGTACTATTTTCTCGTTAGCTCCTTCATAACTTTCCAAAAGTGTCTATTATTTCGATCTGGATCATAACCTTCTTAAGCCACACTCCCATCTTTTCTTCCCTCATCTATTTCAGCGCTCTGCCTCCAATCTACTCTCCGCACTGAGTACACTCTACACTCCTACAGGAATACATAGGTTTTGTGGTTTTTTTTTTAAGGTATAAATTTAGCCCATTGTACTTGAACTAGGAGGTTCCAATGGCCCCCATGGACTCATTGTACTTGAACTAGGAGGTTCCAATGGCCCCCATGGACTCAGCCATTGACCAGCCGGTAGGATTCACCAGAGTACTTCAGCTCCTTTTGCATGGGGTTCTCCTAGGGTATTTGGAACTTTTTTTTTCCAAGACAAAGTTTCTCTGTGTGATAGCCCTGGCTCTCCTGGACTCACTTTATCGACCAGGCTGGCCTCGAACACACAGAGATCCGCCTGCCTCTGCCTCCCGAGTGCTGGGATTAAAGGTGTGCGCCACAATGCCAGGCTTGGAACTCTTAACTACACTGCCCCCCACCCCAGCCCTTGCTTAAACACACAGTGTCTTTGTTCACAGGCTCTTCCCCCACCTCAGTCTCATCCCCGCCTCATATTTCTACCCCCATCACTGCTTTGTTTTGCCTGGTTAATGGCTCACATCCCATGCTTTCAGAAAACCTTCTCCCACGATCCTCTATGTCTAAGAAATCATATTTCCTAGCAAATCCTGCCCTAGCACCTAGACCTCTCCTCTCATGACTGGTACAGCCGTGTGCTCCCTCCCCAGTATACTGCAGGCTCTGCCTGAAGTCGGAGACCACGTTCATGTTTATTCCTTTGTCATATCCCCAGAATCTCTGAAGGCGCCTACCACAGGTAGGTAGCCAACAGTTTAGAAGTCAGGTGCGACGGTACATGCATAGAATTCCAGCACTCAGAGGTGGAGAGAGAAGATACTCCTCCCACCCCTACAGGTACTAAAAATGGGTTTCCTCTTGTACAACAAGTACACTCCGGGTGTCCTTGAGGATTATGCAGACCTACAGCAGGAAATGCCTCTGGCTCTCAGAATAAGCAGGCTCAATTCTCCTTTTCTGGTTGCTTCCAGAAAGGCCACTCTCCAGCGTCCTTCTCCCTTCACTCTACAGTTCTTTTTTTCTTTCCTTGGTTCCCTGTGTCGGAAGGATTAGTGAACCATGGACTGCTTCCTGTTGCCAGTGTTTCATTTTCCACCCAGGGTGGTAGGGACTGGAGTCAAGAGCCAACAGCTGCACGGCTGAGTCAGGAAAAAGAGGAGCCAAGCTGGCTGGCTGTGGACATGGGATCTGTGAAGCCAGTCCACAGCTTGTGTCCCCTGGTGGTAAAGATTCTGGAATGACCCTGCTCAACCCCAGTCTGTACCACTCAGTCTTAACTGCCAAGGGTCATAATGACAGAAAAGTAACGTGACTGGCTGGGCATGGTGGCGCACGCCTTTAATCCCAGCACTTGAGAGGCAGAGACAGGTGGATCTCTGTGAGTTCGAGGCCAGCCTGGTCTACAAAGTGAGTCCAGGACAGCCAAGGCTGTTACACAGAGAAACCCTGTCTCAAAAAAAACCTTAAACAACCAAAAAAAAAAAAAAAAAAGAAAGAAAGAAAGAAAGAAAGAAAAGTAGCTTGACCTGGGCTACGGTTACTCAGGGAGCTGTCAGCCCCATAGTCCATTAGGACCAAAGTCAGGGACCTTGTCAGCAAAGGGAGAGGTTTCTGTGCATGTGAACTTGTGATCCCAACACTGCCAATGAGAATGCTGTAAAAAATCCTTTCCCAATACCCCATCATGGCACCACTCTAAGCTAACATTAAATTCTACAATTTGAAGCCTTATCTCATAAAAGGGCTTGGTAACATGTGTTCATAGGCTCAAATCTCACCATCCATGTGTTGTTGATCAAATTACATCAACTCTCTAAGCTGCAGGTGCCTTTTCTCCACCCCGGGAGAACACGAATTAGCCATCCTAGTGCCTAACCTAAAGCTCCCTGAAGGTCTCCCTGGTGACTGACAAAGGTGCTGTGGTTTAAGAACTAAAGAGCAAAGAGTAATCATATGGGTTATGGAATTTCACATCTAGGGCTCAGGGTTATTGGTGCTTTAAGGACCAGAGCAAGTGAGGCACTGAGAGTGATGAATCACCCAATTAAGAGTATAGTAGAAAACCCAGAGGGCCTCCTGACAGAGGAGACGCTCATGGTCTGTAACTACAGAACACACACAGAGAAGGACCAGGCCCAGAGCACAGCTGTAGTACCAACAGAACATGCAGGGAGGTTGAACTCTCAAACTAAGCATGTTTGCTGGACCAAGGCCAGGGGACTCAGGCTGGGACATTTTGGGAATGGATGTCTGGGGTAGATAACATCTGGTCCAAAAACCCTGAAAATCTTGAGCCTCAAAGTTTGCTTGGAAGATTTGCTCTGCTCTATACAAGCATAGTAAATCCTTTCCCTTTGCCTAAAACCATGAGATCTTAAAACACAACACATCTCCCTGCCTAGAAGATACCCATCTTGGGCTGGAGAGATGGCTCAGAGGTTAAGAGCACTGACTGCTCTTCCAGAGGTCCCGAGTTCAATTCCCAGCAACCACATAGTGGCTTACAGAGTTTACAGCCATCCACAATGAAATCTGGTGCCCTCTTCTGGCCTGCAGGTATACCTGTAGACAGAACACTGTATACATAATAAACAAATAAGTCTTAAAAAGAAGAAGAAGATATCCATCTCTATGTCCTCCTGGACATTCTACTAACAATTAGGTTAGGTTGGGAAAAAGCCAGTTGTATACATTGTACTTTGAGCCTGGTCATTAGGGAAATGGCCATTTAGAGGGTTGGGCATGTTCTTCTCACTGAGCTGCAGGATCAAGAAATAACATATATGTTCCCCCACTGGATTGCAATTATACTGGATGTCAACGGTAGGAAGTCATGGATGACAGTCAGATGAGGGATAATCTCTTGGTAGATGAACCCTGTCCCATCACATGGATTTGCTTTACTGCCAAGGAATGTAGAAGATGCCGTTGCTAGTGTCCTGTCGGTGTGGCTCTTGGAAGCCTAACTAAGCAGAAGCCTACTTCTAACAACATTGGGGGATATCTGTTGGTGAATACTAACGTTGCTTCAGGCGTGGGATAGCTAGCCCTAGATCTTATAAGCTGACTATTTTCCATACATGTAAAAAAGAACAAAAAATGATTTGCATTTACTTGGGGTAGATTAATCATGCCTTACTAGTTTGCATTTACTTGGGTTAGATTAATCGTGCCTTACTGTACACACTCCAAGGATGTGTTAACTTTCCCAGGCTTTGCCATATTACAGTTCAGAGAGACACAGAATTCAAATGGGAGGGGAAAGGAAGCGGAGAGAAGAAATGTAGGGAGGGACAAGTAAAATTAAAGGCCATTTGAAAGGTCATTTGGAAACCTAATACAGTAGAAGCTTCCTAACATATATGTATATGAAGATGATCTTAGTGAAATCATCAAATAATGGGGGAGAGAGAGCCCCAAATGGATTTCTCTGGTCACCAAATGAAGCTTCCAGTACTGGGAATAAGTTACATCTAATGGAGTTCTTGGTCAAAGGGGTCCCATGGGAACCCCCACAGCCTAGGCCATTGCCAAGTCTCTAAGTTGCTCTCCACAAACTGATCTCAAGGCCCCATTGCTGAAGACAACCCGTGTAACTTGCTCTCTGCTCTATTACCTGCTCCACTGAATCCTTGCAATATTTAGTGTTGAGTGACACTAAAGTAGGCCACCAACGATAAATGTCAACTAGAGGGTGCAGTGGAGTCCAGGGCACATTAGCAGGGAGCTATACTATGCATCCCTGTTGTGTGTGAAAGGCACTGGACACCAAAAGTTTTATACAGAGACTATAGTTTGAGCTGGGTTTTGAAGCATTTTTAAAGAGTCTTGCCTAAGAAAGAGTTTTATTCATACTCAGTAAGCATTTACTGAGTGTATGCTGTATCTGAGTATCAGCTAAGGCCAAGTGGCACTCAAACTGTCAGTTTTGACCCCATTGGAGTCATATATAATCAATCATCCTGCATATCAGATATTTCCATTATGATTCATAACAGTAGCTAAGTTACAAGTTATGGAGGAGCAACTTAATTGGTACTTTTATGGTTGGTGTCACCACAACATGAGGACCTGAATTAAAGGGTCACAGCATTAGAAAGGATGAGAATCACCGTGCTAAGCTATTCTGGGCGCTGAAAATACATTAACAAAATAGGCAATAGGGGCTGGAGAGATGACTCAGTGGTTAAGAGCACTGGCTGTTCTTCCAAAGGACCAGGGTTCAAATCCCAGCACCCACAAGGCAGTTCACAGCTGTCTGTAATTGTCAGACATGGTTGCTTATGACTTTAATCCCAGCACTCGGGAGGCAGAGTCAGGTGGCTCTCTGTGAGTTCAAGGCCAGCCTGGTCTACAAAGTGAGTCCAGGACAGCCAGGGCTACACAGAGAAACCCTGTCTCGAAAACAAACAAACAAAATAGGCAACAAAAGAAAACCAAATAAAATAAGGCAAAATCAATTTTTAAAAATCAAATGAAAAAAACCCAAATGTTCTTGATGATAAGACCTCAGGCCTGATAGAGTTAACTTTAATTCTAGCAAAGGAGAAAGACTGTCTTAGTTAGGGTTTCTACTGCTATGATGAAACACCATGACCAAAAAGCAAGTTGGGTAGGAAAGGGTTTATTTGACACTTCTGCAGCACTGTTCATCAACAGAGGAAGTCAGGAACTCAAACAGAGGAGGAACCTGGGGGCGGGAGCTGGTGCAGAGGCCATGGATGGGTGCTGCTTACTGGCTTGCTTCCCCATGGCTTTCTCAGCCTGCTTGCTTTCTTATAGAATGCAGGACCACCAGCCCAGGGATGGCCGCACACACCATGGGCTGGGCCCTCCCCCACTGGTGACTAATTAAGAAAATGCCCTACAGCTGAATCTCATGGAGGCATTTTTTTTCCCACTTGTGGTTCCTTCATTTCAGACAACTCTAGCCTGTGTCAAATTGACAAAAACTAGCCAAGGCAAAAACGGATCATCAAATACAAGAACAATAAAAAGAAAACCCAGAGTGATGGACAGGTGGAGTCCACGAACAAGACTCAGAGAAGGCCAGCTCTCATGAACCAGAGTGCCGAAGAGGAGACAGTGGTAGACAAAGCTTTGTGAAGCAGTTGAATCCCAGAGAAGCTTTGCTCTCTCTCCCTAAGTGATGGACCTGGCGGACATCCTCATTTCCCTCCTGGTCTCCGGACTTCTGCTCTAGGGTTCTCTCCTAGTGATGCCTGGTGAATATCTATGGTGGTTTGAATAAGAAATAACCACTCCCAGGCTCGGGTGTTTGAATATTTGGGGTTAGTACTGCTCATTACTAACCAAACCTCAGAACGTAGCAAAAAGTAGCTATTGGTACCTGCAACTCAGAGCCTTTGGGTGACAGGGCTACAGGGAGCTTTTGTGTCCTGTGCATGTCACTGTACACAGGGAAAGCTAGACTCTGCTCATGTTTGTGTAGCGACTCAGCCATGGAGACACAAGAGTTGGTACTGACTCAAAAGACTGACAGCAGGACCCATCTGGAGGCATTTCAGACTCAAGCCTACAGGACTGAGGGCTGGAGTGACTCCAAGGGGGCTCTCATAGCAGCACAGTGGTTGGATTCCAAGTCCTTCAAAGCAACAGCTGGAGAACATGTGGCCCAAGAAGTCAAGACAGTAGCTAGCTGACCTGTCTACAGTAGACAGTTTCAGACCACTTTTAGTCTGCACACAGCCTTTCTCTTCTTAGTCCCCACTTATATAACTGAAACTAATTGGCAATTTGCATGCTATGGATTGTGTCGCTTTGCATCTAGCTTGTTTATGAGTTTCTGTTAAGTTATTTTAGCTGAGTAATTACCTCACTGTAAGCCATATGTTTTAAAACTAATTCCACAATTCCCTCTGACCATAAGTTCAATTTTCTCCCCAAGGTTTTTATCATATGATCTTTATTTTGTGGCTTCCAGAGTTAATGCTTCTATGTGGACTCTCCCAGCTCTGATATTATAAAATAATGGCTCTACGTTCTATATTCTCATAATATGTTTATGCATGAGTTTTTTGTTTATTTGTTTTGGGGTTTGTTTTTTGCTTTTGCTTTTCAAAACAGTTATCCCTTGCTGTCCTGGACTCACTTTGGGTTACTAACTACCAGGGTAGCCTTGAACTAACAGAGATCCACCTGCCTCTGCCTCCCAAGTGCTGGGATTAAAGGCATATGCCCCCACACCTGGCAATTATAGACAGCTGTGAACTGTCAAGTGGGTGCTGGGACTTGAACCGGGGTCCTTTAGAAGAGCAGTCAGTGCTCTTAACCACTGAGCCATCTCTCCAGCTCTTACACATGAGTTTTTTGAAGCAACAGTAAAATATTTGGGTAGCAGAAGAGTGTGCTCAGGTCCTGATGTTTTCCCAAATACACAAGCAACTATCAGTGTGCATTTACTGATTGATCTCTCCATGGTCATTTGAATTCGCCAAGACTGTGAGTCTATTTCAGCACCATGATAACACCAAGAAAACCCCTTATGATCATGGAGCAGAACTATTTTTGGGAGCTTATCATGACACCTATAAAAGTTGAATAGAGCTTAGGTAGTAGGCCATTTGATTTAGGCCTGTTTATGGATTTTGTTGTGCAAGACTTTTCCTGAAGCTTAACAGAGGCATACATACATGAAGAGCCCTTCTTGGGTCAAAAACAAAACATCCTTAGTTGGGATCATGCTATCACAAAATGTCTCCAAGCCTCCTTCTCATCCTTCTTTGTTCCTAAAATATGGTTATGGAAGGTTTCTATGTGTATTGTTTTCTTTCACTGGTGGGAAAAAAAAAAACAGTGATACTTGTATGCAAAACAGCTTTCAGGTTAGAACTAGGCTAACAGGAGTCAGACCTGCATCATACAATACCCAGTCTAGGGCAGAGATTCCAAGTTGTTACAGAATAGACATCTGGACAAATAATTCTTGGTGGTTAAATGTTTTATAGCATCCCTGGTCTGTACTTAAATGGGGGGGGCCACACCACACGTGCTGCACCCTTATAGTGATACCAACATAATGATACCAACTGTCTCCCAACATTGTCAAGTGTGCTCCGAGTAAACAGTGAGGGATTGCTAAGAAGCGTTGGTCTAGAGTCACTCAAGATTCCAGGCAAGCCAGCAGCAGCAGCAGCATCACCTCAGAGCCTGTCAGAATATAGAATACCCCTGTCTCCTTCATAGAACTGCTTCCCAAACCCTGTTTCTCAAGATTCTCAGATGGTTTGAATAGCCTTTAGAGTTGGCAGCTCCCGCCATCTTTTGAGAAACAGTTACCAGAATGGTTTGTCCATGTGCATCCTGACCCATCTCCATGAGTTTGGATTAACTCGTGGAGCACATGCCTTGTGCACGCTGCCCTTCGGAGAGCAAGGGTTTTGGCATTAGAAGAAGGTCCAGGGTCCAAAGGATGGGCCAGTGCTGCAAGTCTACTAGATTGTTTAATCTGTGCCATTTTCTTTACATCGTAATAACACTTACACAGGCTTCAAAGCTGAAAAATCTTATGAGCAGTCTACATGAGATCTGCCCCCTTCCACTCCCTTTTTTCTTCCCAAGTGTAACAGAATGGAGCTGATGTAGCTCCCTCTGCCAGCCAGTTCAGAAACCACAGGTCTACACGGATGGCTGCAGAACTGAAAAGTACCACTAGGGGGGAGTAGAAACCTTCAGATTTAGGAGAGTCAGATGGTGGCCATTGAACTCAATTTTAAAAACTGGTGAGTTTGGAGCCCCTCACCTCAGAGATCTGGAGTGCTTGCTGACTAGTCACCCTGCCTCTGGCTAGAGATCTGTTACACCCTTCCTTGGAAAAGGAAAACAAACAACAACAAAAAACCATAAGAAACAGATTGTTCAGAGCCCAAATTCTTAGTTCATGGGTGGAAAATGCCCAAGTTGCTACAAGATTACTATAGTTTTCTGCCACACTAAGATGTTGATCTCTGGCCTGACGTGGTGGTGCACGCCTTTAATCCCAGCACTGGGCAGGCAGAGGCAGGGGAATCTCTGTGAGTTCAAGGCCAGCCTGGTCTACGAAAGTGAGTCCAGGACAGCCAAGGATACACAGACAAACCCTGTCTTGAAAAACCAAAACAATGGCTGGAAAGATGGCTCAGCAGTTAAGAACACTGACTGTTCTTCCAAAGGACTGGGATTCAAATCTCAGCACCCACATGGCAGTTCACAGCTGTCTGTAATTGCCGGGCAGCACTCAAGGGAGGTAGAGGCAGGCTGATCTCTGTGAGTTCAAGGCCAGCCTGGTCTACAAAGTGAGTCCAGGACAGCCACAGCTACACAGAGAAACCCTGTCTCGAAAAAACAAACAAATGGGATAAAATAAATAAATAAATTAATTAATACCAACACTTGGGAGGCAGAGGTAGGCTGATCTCTGTGAATCCAAGACTATCCTGGTCTACAAGTGAGTCCAGGACAGCCAGAGATACACAAAGAAACTCTGTCTTGAAAAACAAAACAATACCAACAAAACTCATTGATAGGGCTGAGAGATTGCTCAGTGGTTAAGAGCACTGGTTGCTCTTCCAGAGGTCATGAGTTCAATTCCCAGCAACCACATGGTGGCTCATAACCATCTATAATGAGATCTGGTACCCTCTTCTGGCCTGCAGGTATACCTGCAGACAGAACACTATATACATAATAAATAAATCTTTAAAAAAAGGTTATTCTCTGTGTAGGTTGTTCAACAGTGTTGTGCCAGCCCACAGGAGGAAAAGCCAGATTCACAGAAGGCTGTTCATGTAGAAGAAAACACTAATCTATACAAATTCCTGAATTTGTGTTTTTCACAGAAAGCCTTATCAAGTTCAGTCACTCTGCAAGACACTGTAATTACATTTGATTTTATTAAGTATACAACAACAATCATCTATTTTGGTGTCAGTTTTTCAATAAAGTTTTAAATATGGACAAAAAAATTGTAGGTTTATTTTTCTTTTCTCTCCACTACCCCAACTCCGCTCATCTCCAGCCAATTCCTGTCTCATCCCTTTATCATTTTTTTTAAATGCAGGGGTAATCTTACATCTTTGTTTTTTGGGTTTTTTTTTTTCTGTCATTTTGAATGCCTGGGTGTAGGTGAACCAGAAAAGATACAAGGTAAAGAGGCGCGGGAATGTCATGAAAATCACCAGTGACATCCAGGTCACTCTGAGCAAATGCTCATGGTGTTAGAGATCAACCAACAACCTGAGGTTAATATTTTAAAACTCATTCTTGGTTGGTTCACGTAATTCCAGCACTCAGGGGCCTAAGGCAGGAGTGCCAAAGGTTTAAGGCCATCATGAACTATGACAAAATGGTATCTTTGAATCGCAAACAAGTTGTATATCCTTGAGTTGTACCATCGTATTTTTGAAATAAGTTAATGTTGACAGTACCTTAGGGAAGCCCAAGCAACAATCACCTTCAAGTTGGTAAGCATGGACTTCAGAGCCCTTGTCCACTCCTCCTCTGTGTTCAGATGGGTCCTGACGGAGCAGCACTCACCACTGCCCCGGGTGTCCTCCAACATACCTTCCTTTACGTGGATCCTGTAGGGCAGGCAGGGCCACCCCTCCTCCCTCTCAGTCTCCTCCACGAACTGCTGCAGGCAGTCCAGGAAGGCCTTCATTCCACGGTCAAACTTGTTATTCAAAAAGACGCTGTGGCTGCCATCCGAGAAGAGCGGCAGCACCTCATCACCAGTCGAGGACTTGACGTAGGAATGGGACCCGCAGGGAACCAGTTGGTACCTCTGGAATTGAAGTCCAGCTCTCTTGGACAAACTGAAGAGCAGTAAGGCTGTCTGTCCCCAGGCGGCGTTGATCTCACTCCATCTCACCCGGACCCCGGGGAGGCAGCCCAGCCTGAAATTGTTGATAACGCCCAACGGACCCTCTTCCGAGATCGTAAATGTGGCATTGAAGATGCTGGTCTCTCTCAACCACCGCAGCTGCCTCAGGGCATACTCCAGCTGGTTCTCCACACTGCTTAGCTGGTCCATCAGCTCCAGCTGTTGCATCTTCAAGACAGAAAAGTCTTCCCAGTGCTGCTCATTCTGTCGACACAGCTTCTTGCTCTCTTCCTGGGTTGCTCTGAGTTCCGCGCCTACTCTCGCATGATGGCAGTCTAAGTCCTCCAGCTCCCGAGACAGCTTTGCCTCCTCCAGCTCCAGACCCGACAGTACAGCCTGAAGCTCCACCTGTAGCGCCTCCCTCTCCTCCTCACTCGCCAGTAACTCTCTCTCCAGGGTACTTCTGTAGGTCTGGGTGTCAGATTCAACGAGAGTGAGTTGGGCATCTAGTTGCATCAGAAGATTGTCGGTGCAATCCACACACAGCGGCTGGTCCACATCCTTATGGCCGGAGAGGATTTCAAAGGTCTCTAAGGTCGTATTTTGGATACTGTCCAAGGTTTTCAGTGTGACAAACTCACCAAGCAGAGTAAAGGGGCAGTCGGGATTTGCCTGGGATATTCCACTGTAATCAGGGTTGGGTCTGCTGGAGGTCCTGGCCTGTGGTTCCTCAGAAACTGTCATCTTTGTGTAGGGGATGGCATGGCCCTGGGCTTCCAAGGGCTCCCCCTGCAGTGCCAGGAGCTTCTGTGAGAGTTTCAGCGGCTCATTGCAGTGCTGGCACAGGAAGACAGTGGGAAACATCCCGCAGGTCTGGACTCCCACCACAGTCTAGGTTTATTTCTAGCTGAGTGAATCTTGATGATCTCTCTGTCTCTCTGTCTCTCTCTCTCTTGGTTTTTCAGACAGGATTTCTTTGTGGCTGTCCTGGACTCTCTTTGTAGACTAGGCTTGTCTTGAACTCACAGAGATCCGGCTGCATCTGCCTCCCAAGGGCTGGGAATAAAGGTGTGCGCCACCACGCCCGGCTATGATCAGATTTTAAGATTAGAAATAGTTTAAGGTGTGTCTTAAAAACTTTTAAGGGGAAAAACAAGAGAATCAACATTTCCTTTTCCAGAGAATCACTGGCCTGTAGCAAGCCATAGGAAGTCTATAGGTAGCCGAGTAGGGGGTTGTGATAAGGTATAGAGGGAAGTAAGAGAGATATATCAGCCAGGTGTACACCTTTAATCCCAGCACTTGGGAGGCAGAGGCAGGCAGATCTCTGTAAGTTCGAGGCCAGCCTGGTCTACAAAGTGACTCCAGGACAGCAGGGTTATTACACAGAGAAACCCTGTCTCGAAAACAAATTTAAAAAAATCTGATTATGATTTATCCCACCTTAGAATGCTTAATGCCTTTACCTCGTCTTTAGAAAAAGTCTAAGATGGTTCCGGTGGTACATGCCTGTAATTCTAGCATTCAAGTTAAAGGAGGCAAAAAGATCTTGAATTTGTTTATTGATTTATTTATCTTTGAGGCAGGGTTTTGCTGTGTAGGTAGCCTGGGACTCTCTAAACCAAGCTGGCCTTTACTTGCCCCTGCCTTCCAAGTGATGGGATTAAAGATATGTACCACCACACCCACTGAATGTTCAGTTTCTCACTGGCCTAGGCTATACAGTGCCAGGACAGCCTGGGGTACATACTGAGACTCTGCCTAAAAGAAAGTCCAAGCCGGGGATGGAAGCAAAGGCAGGTGGAACTCTGTGGTCTCTGTGAGGATAGCCTGGTCTACAAAGCAAGTCCAGGAAAGACAGCCAGGACTTCACAGAGAAACCCTGTCTCCAAAACAAACAAACAAACAAAACTAAAAGTAAGCCAGGCGTGGTGGCGCACACCTTTAATCCCAGCACTTGGGAGGCAGAGGCAGGCGGATCACTGTGAGTTCGAGGCCAGCCTGGTCTACAAAGTGAGTCCAGGACAGCCAGAGCAGTTACACAGAGAAACCCTGTCTCGAAAAAAAAAAAAAGTAAGTCTAGGTATGGTGACACATGCCTATAATCCTAGAATTGTTGCCAGCCTTAGCTACACAGTGAGAACCAGACCGTCCCAGTTACATAGCAAGACTGTCACAGAAATGAAAAACAGAAAGAGCCTATAATCTTAGCACTTGGAGGGGAGAGGCAGAGGATCTGGAATTCAAAGCCAGCCAGCCTCCACTATGTAGTAGATTTGAGACCAACCTGGGTTCTAAGTGGGCCTATCTCAAAGTATAAACTCAACAGGAAGCCTAATCATGTCAACCCGATTCCAAGGTCCAAACTGCTGTCCAGCCTCTCTTCCCGAAGTCTCTTCACGTGACCTTACTTTGTCGGGATATCATACTTTCCACCTACTCAAACCTCTCTATTTCCTTTTAAAATCAGTTTTAGAACATAGTTATTTATTGTGGGGGATCATCCATGCACCATCTTGCATATGCGGAGGTCAGAAGACACCTTTCAAGAGTTGGTTACCTTCTTCCACCATGGGGCTTCCAGTGATTGAACTCAGGGCATCAGCTTGGAGGTGAGCACCTTTACCCAAGGAAGCATCTCCCCCGAGAAGCCTACCCTGACCTACAAATTTAGATCGCTTTATCACATCTTAATATAACAGGCATTCAAGGGAAATATTGTCATTTAGTTAATGAAACAAAAATAGTTTGGAGAAGTGGATTTTTACCATCAGCCCAGCCATCAACCAAAACGTCATTCAACACTGTAATCCCTTACTTCAGAGGCTGAGGTGAGAGGACTGTGAGTTGAAGGCTAGCCTGGGCTACATATTGAGACTGTGCCTCAAAATTAATTAATTGACTCATAAGAGTGCAGGGGAGAGTCAGGAATAGCAGTTCTATTAGCCCTCATGAGCTCCGAAAATATCTCTGATGGAATAAATAGAAGGAGCATCGTCTCTAAGTTAGCTGTAGAACCTCTTGTCCAGTTGGCCAGTATTCCAGAGCCTGCTAAGTAAGCAGAAGATGAGGAAGACTTAACACCGTAGTGGACCATTTTCTGTGAATTTGTCAATAATGGCTGCAAAAGCATTGGAGGCCCTCCTGCTCGCAGACTTGGGAAGGATGTCCACAAAACCTGCCTTTCTTTTCCCAGTGTTTTTCCCCAAAGGGTTGGATTACTTTCAATGTCACAGTCCCAGGGTTATTTAAAGTGATAAGAAACAAAACAACGTGCATGGTGGCACACGCCTTTGATCCCAGAACTCGGGAGGTGGAGGCAGGCTGATCTCTGTGAGTTCAAGGCCAGCCTGGTCTACAAAGTGAGTCCAGGACAGCCACAGCTACACAGAGAAACCCTGTCTCGAAAAAACAACAAAAAAAGAAATAAAATAATTAATTAATTAATTAATACCAACACTTGGGAGGCAGAGGTAGGCCGATCTCTGTGACTCCAAGACTATCCTGGTCTACAAGTGAGTCCAGGACAGCCAGAGTTACACAAAGAAACCCTGTCTTGAAAAACAAAACAACACCAACAAAACTCATTGATAGGGCTGAGAGATGGCTCAGTGGTTAAGAGCACTGGTTGCTCTTCTAAAGGACCTGGGTTCAAATCCCAGCACCCACATGGCAGTGCACAGCTGTCTGTAATTGCTGGGCATGATGGCACATGCCTTTAATCCCAGCACTCGAAAAACAAACAAAAACCCCAACTCATTGATTCTAACTGACCCTCCATTAAAACTAACAAAAATCCCAAATCCCAGCACACCTCAGTTTAGGTCCTCCGAGGACAATTCCTCAGAAGAGAGAGCACAGTGGCTGGGGGAGGAGGGGTGTGAATTGGCCCTTTTTCAGGGGAGGAGTAAGTGGAGCTAGAATGCTGCTCCTGGGAGAAGAAATACCTTCTCATTTTTTAATATTCCCCCCACCAGATCTCAAGTTTTCACCCCCAAATCCTGAGGCCAGAGAGGAGCCAGTGAGACCTCTGTGGATTGGCAGGTGACCCCAAGAAGGATTGCTGATTTTGTTTTGTTTGTTTTTAACTGAATTGCTGTTGCCAAAGACCATGACCCCTCACTAATCCCTTGGGTTCTGCTGCTGCAATACTCCATGAGAAATTATCTACTCCCTGTGTCCCAATTCCTTTATTTTATTTTTTTAGATTTTATTATGCATACAATATTCTGTCTGCAGGTACACCTGCAGGCCAGAAGAGGGCACCACATTTCATTATGGACAGTTGTGAGCCACCATGTGGTTGCTAGGGATTGAACTCAGGACCTCTGGAAGAGCACTCAGTGCCCTTAACCTCTGAGCTATCTCTCCAGCCCCCCACCCTACCCCAATTCCTTTATCTTAAATCCACTGTAATCCACCTCTATTCTCATTACTCCACCAAAGCGCCTCTTAGAAGGCCACAGATGCTACTGAGCCCCTCAATTTAACCTCAGTAGAAGGGGAAGCAGAGCTTTGCCAAAAGAAGATGAAGAAAATACTGTGTGACCACCAGTGAAGATACCAGATGACCTGGGTACTTGCTGGAAAGACAGAGATGCAACTAACTTCAGGAGTAGGTGTCCATCTCTACAGCTATAGTCATTATGTGTGGTCAAGCTAGCAAGGCTAAACCAGGGAGAAGTTCCAAGAAAGGTATGGCCAGAAGGTTGACTGAGAGGACCTGGCTTCAATTCTCAGCACCCACAGGGCAGCTCACAACTAACTGTAACTCCAGTTCCACAGCACACATGCAGGCAAAACACAAATGCACATAAAATAAAAATGAATCATTAATAAAAAGAATTGAGTTGTCACAATATATGTTAAATATATGAGGTAGGGGGTTGGAAAAAGGAAGAGAACTCTGTCTTCCATCTGCAGTCTTCCATCTCCATCCTAATACAAATAGCCATCCTTTAGCAACTCCTCCTATGACCTAATATTTGGATTCAGACAGCCTGGGATGCTAATCTTGTTTCACTAACAGTTTACTTAGGAAATTGATGTTCAGGTTTGGAGAGATGGCTCAATGGTTAAGAGCACTGGCTGCTCTTCCAAAGGACACAGGTTCAAATTCCAGCACCCACATGGCAGTTTACAGCTGTCTGTAATTGCTGGGTGTGGTAGCACACACCTTTAATCCCAGCACTTGGAAGGCAGAGGCAGGCAGATCTCTGTGAGTTCAAGGCCAGCCTGGTCTGCAAAGTGAGTCCAGGACAGTCAGGGCTACACAGAGAAACCCTGTCTCGAAAAATCAAAAAAACAAAAAACAAAACAAAACAACAAAAAACAGATTCTGTGTTTGGAAATGAATGAAAAACAAACGATCTCAGAGTGCAGTTTGAGTTATTAGACACAATGATGCTCAGAAACTGTTTCCTTGCAGGGTGTGGTGGCACCTGCCTGCAATGTGTCTTTTAGATGAAGCCAAGCCTGGGTCCAGAGAGAGAGTAGGAATGCGCATCTGCAAAAGTGGACAGGCATTGGAAGGAAGGAAGGAAGGAAGGAGTGAAAAGAAAAGACGTTGTTCTGTAGTTCAGCTGTGCTGAGAGAAGGCTTCTGGGGTATTTAAGAGAATATCTCATCCCAGGGAGAGTTATTCCTCCCCGTCCTTTTCATGTCTTCAGAGGTATTATTATGTCTCTTTCCACTCTCTGACTTCAGGCTGGGGCTGGGCAAGGGAAGCTCCTGCTGTCTGCATGGGAAGTGCATTTTCTTCCATTGAGCATGCAATTGTCTCGGAGGAAGCCATTTGCTGACACTCACATGCCTCAGATGCTGCCCGGGAAGTAGTTAGCTACCAAAAGACCTTACATTCCGTTTCTCCCTGCCTAGCTTTAGGCTTACATAAAAGAAGAATTGGGATTTGGAGCAAGACTATGTATCATTAGTTCCAGTCAAAGTGTGGTCCTGGCCATCACCATGTCAGCTCAGGCCCTGCAAAGTGGTCCCTATGAGATGTTGTTGAGAGGGAGAGTCTAACATGCAGGAGGCCTAGGTTGGGGCCCGAGCAACACATAAACCAGGTGTGCTGCAACGAGCATGCTATCTCAGCTCTCAGGGATGGAGACAGAAAGATCAGAAGGTTCAAGGCCACTCTCTGATGCATAGCAAGTTTGAGGCCAGGTTCGGATGCAAAAGACTTGACCTCCAAAGAAAAACAAGGTAAGTCGTTGCTGGTGATAAGAAGTTGCTTCACTTCTCAGAAGTGAGAGGCAATGGCTGTCATTGCCTGAGGGGACAAACTGGGGTCATCAAGATGAGGAGCAGCTCTACGGTACAGCCAGCCCATTCAAAATCATTTGCTGCTTCCCCTCATCTGCCAGGTCTTGGTGTTCTTCACATTCAAGGTGACTGCTGAGTAGGGACAAGGAGTCTTTGGGGCTTCAGCCTTAAAGGGGGTGATATAGGCTAGGGATCCATGGTTTTTATCTAGTTATATAGTCACTCCTTAAGTGATTAACATGCCTGTGTGTAAAGGTAAGCAGATGGCCCGAAGTAACCCAGACAGATGCCAAGTGCAGGCCAAGATGCTAGTCTTCCATTCCACGCTTAGTCAACTTGCAAGTGCAACCCAGCAGCGTGGGTACCACAGGCCCTTCCTCACTATAGCAATACTTAGGATCTCCTCCCCCTCCCACCCACCCTCCAGGACTCCAGAGCATCTCTGGGTCTCATCTCTGCCACTCACAGCATCTCATCCTCCTGGGTCGCAGCCCACTTCTCAGGTCCTCACATTGTCTTGAGCACATTTTATGTTCCCCAAAATACGGGAGAAGAAAGGTGGATGGGAACTAGAGAGGAGGAGAAGTAAGTGCCAAGGCTAGAGAGATGGCTCAGCTGTTAAGAGTGCTTACTATTCTTGAGGACCAGCGTTCAGTTCCTGGCACCCACACCAGAAGGGTCACAATCACCTGTAATTCCAACTCCAAGGAATCCACGGTCTCTCAAGGCAACTGCTCTCTCATGCACATGCCCACGCACATAAAAAATAAAATACATCTAAAAAAATAATAAAAAGCTTAGTTGCTATACTAGGGAAGTTCTGTCTTGGATGAAGGGGTGTTCAGGGCACTGGACTCTGTATGTGGGCCAGGATGTAGGAATGTCTTTGATTCTGAGTGTGGGGGCTGTCTATATGGATTGTAACAGTGCCCTAGGTCTTTTGTTTCTTTGTTTTGTAGAGACAGGGTTTCTCTACATAGCTCTGGCTGTCTTGGAACTCACTCTGTAGATCAGGCTGGCCTCAAACTCACAGCAATCTGCCTGCCTCTGCCTTCTAAATTCTGGGATTAAATGCCTGTACCACCACCACCTGGGTAGGTCCCCAGATTTTAGTAGTACCTTGGACTTTAGCACAACTGACTCCATGATGGAAGTACCATTCAGGCTGTAAAACTCAGATCATAGTGTCATCTGCCTAAATGAAAACAAAGGCCAGATCTATCAAAGTTCATAGCTCTTGAAAAGTCTAAATTTAGTAACCTTGCTTTTTGGCTTCTGTAGTTCCACTTCTGGCTAACTGTTCTTGTTAACTGAATTATGTCAACCCAGAACATGGTTTTTGTGCTTAAAACTCACCCTGAGAAAGGCTCAGGGCTACATTGATATTCCAAATACCCAGTGTATTCGTCCGAACACCCAGCATAGTTGCTGGCTGCCTAAAAACTTTCTATTGGCTTAAAGCTGTGTCTGAGCAGTCTTCTGGGGTGAATACCTCACAACATCATGTGGTATGTATGTTTGCATGTAGGAGAGGTAGCTGGGTCACTGAAACTTTTAAAATAACCATGAGGAGTGGCCATACCTTATCTGCTGCCTAGGTAGACATGAACTTGTGTAGCTGCAGAAACAGGGCCAAGTTCCCATGAGTTATTCACACAAGGAAGCACTGGAGAACCAATCTCATTACACTTGCCCATGGTCTGGACTTCCTGACTAGCCCCCCCAGCCTTCAGGAGCCCCATGGGCAGACTGCTGTAGGGAGGATGGGTAGGATCTTCAGCGAGCCTGTAGCTCATCCCCAGCAGGAAGCAGAGGTTCAGATGCTGCAGGGAAAGGACCAGAGGTAAGCCAGCTGCCCATCTGCTCTGGTCAATGACTTTATCCTTTCCTCCCTGATCTGACCTGGTTACCAGTGAAGCTAGGACAGCCTATCTGTAGGGTATGAAAGGTAGATCTGAGAGCCCTGGGACTAAGTGGCCTCTGGTTAATTACTAACCTGCCAGGACCTGAGGCATCCTTCTAAATGCCAAGCGTCTCTTCTCTGTAACCTAACTGGTCCAGAAGGTACTTCAGAGTACTGCAGTGGCCTCTCTCACCTAGGCTCCCTCTTTCCCTCTTGCTCAGTCTCAGCCTTTTGAGCCCCAGAAAACACTAAGTACTTCTGAGGTCCCTTTGTGGGACCTAAAGCTTTCCTCTTTAGCAGGAGCCGCAGAACCTGCTTGTGATTCATGGGCTCAGGGTGTGATCCCTTTGGGCTCAGTAGCTTCTAAAAGTCGACACATGTTCGGCCACTGCACTTCAATTCTGCAGCCTCTATAGAAACTTAATAGATTTATACTGTGGACTACATAGAAAATTTGAAATTCTCTAGTACTTACATTAAAAAGTAAAAAGATGCCGAGCATGGTGGCGCACGCCTTTAATCCCAGCACTTGGGAGGCAGAGGCAGGCGGATCTCTATAAGTTCTAGGCTAGCTTGGTCTACAAAGTGAGTTCAGGACAGCCAGCCAGGACTAATACATAGAGAAACCCTGTCTCAAAAAACAAAAACAACAACAAAAAGAAGATAAAAGTCAAATAGTTTTAGTAACATTTCTTATTTACCCTAATAGATACAAATATGATCATATCAACATATGACTTATATAAGTATATAATTCTTTTGAGGCAGCATCTTCCAGCAAGCTTACAGTCCTTTGCCTTAGTCTCCATGTGACTGGGTTTAGCTACACAGTTAGTTTTTGTCTCATTTTGTATTGTTGAAACAGTTTCTCCACATATAGCCCTGGCTGTCCCAGAACTCACTATGTAGATTAAGCTGGCCTTGAACTCACAGAGCTCCACCTGCCTCTGCTATGCAAGTGCTGGGATTAAAGATATGTGCCACCACACCCAGCACAATACACAGGTATTTTTTGTTTTAGTTTTGTTTGTTGTAAGGAAACAAAAAATTTTTAGTTTGTTTTTTGTCTTGGGTCTTGGAAACCTTGTATATGTTTTGCACTTTTTTTTTTCCAAGACAGGGTTTCTCTGTGTAGCCCTGGCTGTCCTGGACTCTCTTTGTAGACCAGCCTGGCCTTGAGCACAGAGATCCACCTGCCTCTGCCTCCCAGGTGCTGGGATTAAAGGCGTGCACCACGCCCAGCAATTACAGACAGCTGTGAACTGCCATACAGGTGCTGGAATTTGAACCCAGGTACTTTGGAAGAGTAGTCAGTGTTCTTAACCGGTGAGCCATCTCTTCAGGCCCATATTTTGCACTTTTTGACCATCTTAGTTCAGACCATGTGTACTGCACCACTCCAGGGACCCGGTAGTAGGACAACTTGAGGAGGGGCGGGGGTGGGGCGACAAGGGCGGGCAATATGTCTCCTCTCACCCTGTGGAATTCTGGTTTGGGAAAGTTCTTGGGTGTCCATGGACCATGCTGGTATTTAATTTATTTTTGATTTTACTAAAGCCCACAGTTGAGAGACTTTGAATTTTTTACTTTGGATTTTAAGAGATCAGCAATTTTAAAGAGGCTGAAATGTAATATGTTTTATTTGTAAAGACCATAGGACTTTTTTAAATTAATTTATTTTCTGTGCATTGGTGTTTTGCCTGCATGTATCTCTGTATGAGGGTTTCAGATCTTAAAGTTACAGACAGTTGTGAGATGCCATGGGAGTGCTGGGATTTGAACCTTGGTTCTCCAGAAGAGCAGCCAGTCCTCTTAACCGCTGAGCCATTTCTCCAGCCCCACCCATGGAACTTTTAAAGTTATTTATGATTTTAATGTGAGATCTTGAGGACAAAGAAGAAAAAAAGGGAGGTGGCCTAATAGTGATGTGTTTGAATATCACGTCGACAAGGGGCCAATTGTTCTGGATAGTTTTATGCCAACCTAACGCAAGGTACTTATTTGAAAAGAGGGAACCTCAATTAGAAAACGCCTTCATAAGATTCAGCTGTAAAGCACTTTCTTAATTAGTGATTGATGTGGGAGGAACCAGCTCACTGTAGGTGGCGCCATCCTAGGCTGGTGGCCCTGGGTTTTATAAGAAAGTAGGCTGAGCAAGCCAGTAAGCAGCACCCCTCTATGGCCTCTGCACCAGCTCCTGCCTCTAGGTTCCTACCCTGTTTAGTTCCTGTCCTGACTTCCTTTGATGATGAACAGTGATTTGGAAGTGTAAGCCAGATAAACCCTTTCCTTCCCAACTTGCTTTTTGGTCACAGGTTTCTTCATAGCAATTGTAACTAATTAAGACACCACCTAACAAGCCAGTTTACAGATTTGAAAGTTGAGGCTCATCTAGTAAGTTAACTAGCCTGAAATCAAAGGAGGAAGCAACATGGTAGAAGGCAAAGGATCTCCTTTACTCTGGGGGCTGGGAATCCTCTGCTGTTCTTATTCCTGGAAAGGGAGTTCAGGGCGTGTTCCTGGGGTTACCCAAACCTGTAGCTGCTGCCTAGTCCACAGATTGGACCTACACAGCTCATAGAGTATGAGCTCACAGGCTGGACCTCTCCCCGCTCTTCCACTATCTCGCAGCTTAATTTTTTTCTCCCATTTAGTTATTTTGCAGGTGCACATGTGCCATGGTGCACGTATGGAGGTCAGTGTGCAACTTGCAGGAGTCATTTCTTTCCTCTGCCTTGTGGGTTTCCAGAACATAACCCAGGCCCTCACGCTTGGTGGCTGGAGCCCTTACCTGCTGCACCATCCCAGAAGCCCAGTGTACGTCTGACATTTGACAAAAACTTGAGCACCTTTTATACAGGTGTGTCCAACCTCTTGATATTACAACAGGTCATTGTTATCTACAAACTGCCTAAAAAAGTTACAGAAAAAGCAACACAAAGAATTCTCATAGTATTTGAAGCTTATAGGTTGTTTGTTTTCTTTTTGAGACAAGGTTTTTTTCTCTGTGTAGCCCTGACTGTCCTGGACTCACTTTGTAGATCAGGCTGGCCTTGAGGTCACAGAGATCCACCTGTCTCTGCCTCCCGAGTGCTGGGATTAAAGGGGTGCGCCACCACACCCAGCAATTACAAACAGCTGTGTACCTCATGTGGTTGCTGGGATTTGAACTCCAGTCCTTTGGAAGAACAGCCAGTGCTCTTAACCACTGAGCCATCTCTCCAGCCCCCTGAAGCTTGTAGTTTTGTGTTGAGCTGCATTCATAGCTATCACAGGCAGCCAGAGGACCAAGGGTTGAACTCATCTAAAAAGTTCTAAGGGACAGAGACTGCTCTCACTCCTTTTGACTGTAGCAGGGTCCCAAACTTAGTACCCACCCCACCGCCCCTGTATGATGGAAGTACCATTCAGACTGTAAAACTCAGCACACAGACAGCAAGCACCATCTGCCAAAATTAAAACAAAGGCCTAATCCATCAAAATCCATAGTTGTGGGAAAGCTTCTAAATGCATTAACCTTGCTTTTTGGCCTCTGTAGTTCCGCTTCTGGCTGTTTTTGTTAACTGAGTTATGCCTCCCCAGAATGTTTTTTTTTTTTTTTTTTTTTTTTTTGTGGTTAAAAGCTCACCCTGAGAAAAGCTCGGTGTGGCTGGCTAATACTTGACATTGGCTTACTGTGGTAGTAGCAGCAGTCTTCTCTGGTGAATGCCCCACACGGATCTTCTCCATGTCCAGCATAGAACCTGATATCCATAAGCTGTGAGGTCTGCTTTTGTTGATTGGAGCTGATCATGGAATCAGTGACTTCACAGGGATTTTTAACTTGGTAGAGCCCTGGGGCTTTGTTCAAGTGACACCTGAGAAACCCAATGTATACAGTGGATATGAGACCCTTATTTAAGTAGTGAACCTCAGAAAGACAACTCCCTGAGGTCTTCTCTTTTCTGGTCATGCATTGTGTGTGTGTGTGTGTGTGTATACACATACACACACACACACACACACACACACACACACCCTCTATTAATTAGTAGGCAGGATCTCAAAACCTGGCTTTAAATTCAGCATGTAGCCAAAAGTGACTTTGAACTCCTAATACTCCTTCCTCTGCCTCCCAGGTAGGGATTAATGTTTGGTTTATGTTGTGCAGGTTGGAGATTATTATTATTACTGAGATTTGGAGATAGGACTTCTGTTTGAAGCCCTGACAAGTTCTGAACTTGTTCTGTAGACCAGGCTGGCCTCAACTCAGAGATTCCCCCAGCCTCTTCCTCCTGAGTGCTGGGATTAAAGGTGTGCCACCACACTTGTCATGGAGATAACTGTTTTTTAAAGTAATTTATCTTTATTCTATGTGCATTGGTGTTTTGCCTGCATGTGCCCATGGGGGTGTTTGATCCCCTAGAACTGGGGTTCAGACTGTTGTGAGCAGCCATGTGGGAGCTGGGAAGAGAACTCAGGTCCCCTGGAAAAGTTGCCAGTGCTCTTAATCCCTGAGCCATCTCTCCAGCCCCGAGATATCTATTTGAATTCATGACAATACACTGTCATTCATGAGACTTAGGAGATATGTACATGACTACAAGCAATGTGAGACGTACCAAACATTGATGCTGGCTTCTCTCTTCCCATCATTACAAGCACTGACAGCTTACTGGGGAGACTGAAAAGATACAATGAACACAACGTGACCTGGAATGAAGACAGATGGAGGAGGGCTGGGTATTCTCAGACTGGAATACAGTCCAGCTAGTACTCCTGACCTAGCTCACTACCAACCACTTTCATACAATAGCAGCACAGTGAAACTTCAAAATTAAGAATGGAGGGGGGGGGGTTCGATAGATGGCTCAGGGGTACAGAGCACTGGCTGTTCCTCCAAAGGACCGGAGTTCAAATCTCAGCACCTACCTGGCAGTTCACAGGTGACTGTGATGGTCAGGTGTGGTGGCGCCGGCCTTTAACCAACAAGCACTCAGGAGGCAGAGGCAGGTGGGTGGGTCTCTGTGAGTTCAAGGCTAGCCTGGTCTACAGAGTGAGTTCCAGGATAGCCAGGGCTACACAGAGAAACCTTGTCTCGAAAAACAAAACAAACAGAGAGATACTGAACGTGTGAGACTTCCTCTCATGCCTTGACATTGACTGTGCACTCCAACATCTCACCTTTCAAATTTCCTACCTGAATTTCCAGCCTTTTTCTTGTGCCTCCAAAAGCAATTTTTTCCCCCCAAGACAGAATTTCTCTGTGTAACAGAGCCCTGGCAGTCCTGGACTCGCTTTGTAGGCCAGACTGGCCTTGTACTCAGAGATCTGCCTACCTCTGCCTCCCAAGTGCTGGGATTAAAGGCGTGTGCCAGCACACCCAGCCAGTTTCTTTAAATAACAGTTTATGAAGCTAAAAAACATAAAGAAAACTTGGCAAACGAACAAAACCAGAGCTTTCCTTCCTGTCATCAGAGGACTCACAAGAGAAAGCACCCGGAATATAATGGCAGGAGGCTCCAAGGAGTGCAGGCATTGGGTACAGCAGAACTTGGACAACTCAAGTCGGAACGAGTCACATGAGCATGGGGTGAGCTGAGCACACGGAGCCCCTGCAGCTGACACCAGGGCCAGCCTGGTCTACTTGTAGACTTGAAGGGGGTCAGGGGCGGGTGCTCACTAGACTGAAATTAGAAAAGGCCTGACCCACACAGCAGGTCTGAGACTAGCAAGGACAAATTACAAGAGCAGCAGAGCAGCAAACGCCATTGTTCCTTCAACCTCTTATTGTCCCTTGCTCAGTGTGGCCCAATGCCAACAGTTGTTCTTGTGAGCAGGAAGTGGACATGGACAAATCTGGTCCAGATAACTATAAGAAGTCACATTCCAAGGGACCTCACTGGTAGCCTAGTCCACTCACCGTAACTGCCGGGCTTTTCACTGCTTCTTTCCTCCTTCACTGCACAGGTGATGACATAATCTCATGGCCTATCCTTGCATTTCTATTTTGGGACTATAAAGACTTATGGAAATTAGCTGTTGATGGGGCTGGTGTTGTACAGTGACTTGGCAATTGTAGAAGGTGGCATTGGCATCACCTTCCCCATTTTGAAAGGTTTTCTTTTCTCCTTTCCACGCTAGGGGCCACTGTGTGTCTCTAGCACATTTTACTTGTTTCCTGACATTTGAGAGATGAGCACCTGCAGATGGCGTCTGTCCAAGGAGCTGACTTGTCAGTGGCAGGAATGCTCAGAGGGCTCAGATCTGATCTTCAAATTAGGTATTTCCCAAATTCAATCAATTGTGTTTGCACTACCCCCCCCCACTCCCTTTTAAAGATTTTAAGTCTCTCATTTATTCTCTGTATCATAAATGCCTTCATCATCCCTCTCCTTCTGGTTGGATCAGATTGGCCCTCGTGTAGCTGGTTCCTTCCAAACCTCTGCCTGTATCTTTGCACAATATATTGATCACAGGCCTTGCAGCTTCTGCATCTTGCACAGGGTTAAGTACATGCTAAGGAACTTTTGGGCCACACTTCAGAGATACACCAAGTAAACCAGGTGGCAGCTTTGAGACCTAAACATGTTAACAACGACAACGCAGCAGAGCTCCGACCTCCCTTCCCATGCCAGCCACACTATTTTCAATTGACCCACAGGATAGAAAGTAAAGGCAGCTGGAGAATGGAAAGCTGGTGAGTCATCTATTCTTGGATATAAGTGACTAGATCTCTGTGGTTTTCTATTTATAATATAATATACTAGATGTTAGAGGATCCTTTAGATTGTTATCAACATCAGATTTGCCCAATTAGCATTTAAACTTCCCAGAAATGTCAAACTCAGATTTATTCTTCTATTTAGCTCTCTATGGAAATATAAAAAGCTGAGCAAAAGAAAGTCACAAAGTAATATACAATATGTATTCCATTTAAAAATGGCACTGATAGTAATAGATCTCTCCAATCAATAAGATTTTCCTGTAGGCAGCGGCCTGCACTCAGTGGAATAGTGCTCTCTGCGCACAAGCGCACTCCGGCTTGTTAAAGATCTCGTCCTCTGTCTCTGGAGTGAGTTGGATGTTGTCCTTGACTGGAGACAGGGGCTTCTTACAACAAGGAAGCTTTTCAGAATCTCTGCAAAAATATAATAAAAGAAATTTGACTTCAGGTACTATTACAGAAGCAATAACCTAAGTGTGTAGTCTAATGAGCATATTCAAGGTTTTATTCTGAGTTCTTCCAATATATTTGGAACTTTTCTTCTTTGTACCTCTTCTTCCTTTCAAAATCACCTTCCAATGTAGGTGCTAGTGTAACAGTAACACACACACAGAGTACAGTAGCAGAATCAAGAACGTAAGAAAAAAATGCCGGGCGTGGTGGCGCACACCTTTAATCCCAGCGCTCGGGAGGCAGAGGCAGGCAGATCTCTGTGAGTTCAAGGACAGCTTGGTCTACAAAGCATCCAGGACAACACAGAGAAACCTAGGACAGCCAAGAATACACAGAAAAACCCTGTCTCGAAAAACAAAAAACTCCAAACAAACAAATATATATATAGATATATATATAGATAGATAGAGATAGAGAGTATGTAGACCAGGTGGGCCTTGAACTCAAGAGATTCTCCTGCCAGTACCTTCTGAGTGTTGGATTAAAAGGAGTACATTTTGCTGGGCACAGTGGCTCACCCCTTTAATCCCAGCACTCGGGAGGCACAGGCAGGCGAATCTCTGAGTTCAAGGCCAGCCTGGTGTACAAAGTGAGTCCAGGACAGCCAAGAATACACAGAAGAACCTGTCTTGAAAAAGCAAAAATATAAATAAATAAAATAAAAGGAGTACATTTTAACCGTCTTCTTAAAATTGGGCTAAGGATGAACACAAGTAGAGTGAGGCTGACGGCTGAGCTGAAACTGATTTCTTCTAACCCAGCTCTGCATGTTCTGTGCACCCTGGAGCTTTGCAAGATCATTTTCAGAATATTTGGACTTTATTTACCTTTCCTGCTTTGCTAATATTTGCACCAATAAATGCAGAATTTGGGAAAACTGTCAGCAGCTCCGTGTGAGTGTAGTCGGCAGTATTCATGTGTCCCGGCCACCTCCACCCAGGGCAGTGAAAGCCAACAGCCCAGGAGCGAACTTAATCCCATTCGAGGCCGAGGCAGGAAGATTACTGTGAATTGAGGCTTGTATACATAGTGAGTTCTAGGACAGGCAGAGCTACACAGTGAGTCTTTCTCAAAGAATAAAGACAAAAAAGGGAAGCTATTTAAGCTGGGCGTGATGTCTTTAATACTACCACCTGGAAGGCAAAGGCAGGTGATTTCTCAAAGTTTGAGGCCAGCCCGACCTCTGCTGGGTTTTAGGCATTTTACAAGAGGAGGCTGGGGGCTCACACTCAGACCCCCATGCTCGCAGGGCACGAGTTCTCAGCCACTCAGCCAGATCCTCACTCATAATCATGAACTTTCCACAAATCTAAATCTATTGGCACACTTTGAACATCCACATGACTTGTGTGTGTGTGTATGTGTATGTAGGTCAGAGGACAAGTTATGGGAGTCAATTCTCTCCTCCTACCTCATGGGCCCTGGGACCAAACTCAGATCAGCATGCTTGGAGGTGAACATCTTTGATAAGCTATCTTAAGGGTTCTTTTAACTTTGTTCGTTTGGTTTGTTTTAGACAGGGTTACTTTGTTTAGTCCAGGCTGGCCTGGAACTCAGAGACCCACCTACCTCTGCCTCCGGCGTGCTGGGATTAAAGGTGTGCGCCACCACATCCTGCTCTTTTTTTTCTTTATCTATTTATTTTTAAAATGTAGGTGTGCTCTATCTACATGTACATTTACATGCCAGAAGAGGGCATCAGATCAACCCTTTATAGAGAATCATGAACCACCATGTGGTTGCTGGGAATTAACTCAGGACCTCTGCAAGAAAGCCAATGTTCTTAACCACTGAGCCATTTCACCAGCCCAAGCCAGTTTCTTTTAAATTTATTTAATGCTAAAAATTTTTTTGAAGGAAAATACTTTATTTTTAATTATGTGTATGTGTCTATGCATTTGAGCGCAGCAGTCCACAGAGGCTAGAAAGGATCAAGTACCCCCTAAAGCTAGTTACTTACAGGCAGTTTTGAGTTGTGAGCTGGGAACTGAACTCAGGTCTTTGAAAGAACAGCAAGTGCCCTTAAGGACGCTGTCTCTCCAGCCCTTCCTCAGATTCTCAATGTAGGTAACTGTGGCCCCTCCTTTAGGTAAACTTTACAGTACTTCCTCGTGTTAGGGTTCAGCGTCAGAAGCAACACTTTACAGCTGAGTTCCTGTACGCCTCAATAATCCAGTGGCCTAAGGCAGACCTGTAAGAGTGGGAACGCTGCAAAATAAAGGGGACTTGGCAGTGCTGCTCAGTTCACACTGTGGGTGTGGTCTCACAGGACGCTTACTACTTAGCAGTTCCCAAACTGTCTTCTAGAACCAGACATGCTCCTACAACGTTACTGGACTCCAAACGCTGGTGCGTGCGCTACGTTTGTCAGCACTTAACTACCTAACAACAAAGGGATGTACATCACAGACCCCCTCCCAGCTCCTGCCTAACTAACCCCTTCTCCTTCCAGTCCTAAGCAAGGAGAAGGAAAGGAACTTCCGTCTGGAAAAGAAGCTCTGGGCTGCACTGGGAGCCGAAAGTGAGAAACAGAAGCTGAATCTATGACAGCAGAAAGAGCTGGGGACAGGGGACAGGAGACAGTACCTTGTCCTGCTTCATAAGGAACCAGAGAGCTCACCTCTTAAACCCGAAGTTTTTCCAGAGCTCACTGATCTTTATCTGCAGGCCTGGCTTGTTCTCTGCGTTGTGTTTTCTTTTCAGGATGCTTCCAGGCTTCTTGCTCAGGCCACTGACTCTGGCAGGCACCAGGGCCTTGATCTTGGTTGTAGAGAGAGAGTCTGTAGAACTAGATCTACACAGCCCAGGAACCTGAAGATAAATTGGAGTTTCAGTTACTATTATCTTGCTTGCTAGAGATGTGAGTGTGGGTCTCCCCAAAGGCGGGTTTTAACCGTGTGCTCTAAAAGAACTGCCTTTAGCTGGAGATGGTGGCGCACGCCTTTAATCCCAGCACTGGGCAGGCAGAGGCAGGGGGATCTCTGTGAGTTTGAGGCCAGCCTGGTCTACAAAGTGAGTCCAGGACAGTCAGGGCTGTTACACAGAGAAACCCTGTCTCCAAAAACCAAAAGAGAGAGAGAGAACTACCTTTAACTTCTAAGCATTCTTTATACACCAGAACAGGAAAAGAACCCAAATACTATGTAAAAGTCACCTTAAGATGTCTACTACAGAGACAATCAGTTACTTTGTTTTCCATGATCCCACTTAATGATATGACTTAGAGACTCTTACACTTCAACATGAAACTGAATCGTATTTTGAGAAAGTTTGTTTTACCACTGTGCAAAGAAAGCATAATCAATTTAAATCTAATATTTTTTGTTTCTACTTAAGGGCTGATTTTGTTTGTTTCTCTCTATATAGTCCTGGCTGTCCTGGAATTCAGAGCTCTCCTGCCTCAGCCTCCCACGTGCTGGGATTAAAGGCGTGTGCACCACACTCAGCCTTTAAGGGTGACTTCTGTCCTGTACATAGTAACCCTGTTTCTCAGGGTAGAGAGCGAAGTGTGTGAACAAGTCTTTAAAACAGTGATCTGGCAGAGTGTACATGAAAGTCAGAAATTAAACATACAGAACCCCACAGGTCTGCCTAGGTCCATAGCGTTTAGGTTTTTGGCAATACACCACAAATCATTCTCACCCTAGGAATAATCAATCACTCCATGGACCTCATTCTCATAAACTAATTAAAAAATTTAGGGTAAACAATTATAAACTGGATTATGTAACATACGTAGAAGTATTTGTTAGTTACGTACATGGAAAAAGATCTTTCAGAAACAGAGAAAACAAGTTCCAACCAACACATTAAACATGCACAATTAAGCAGAAATGCTGTCTGAAGAAGTCTTAAAAGCAGGTTCTTTTCTTTGTTTTCCAAGACAGGGTTTCTCTGTGTAATGGCCCTAGCTGTCCTAGACTCAACTCTGTAGACCAGGATGGTCTCAACTCACAGCCACCCGTCTGCCTCTGCCTTTCAAATGCTGGGATTAAAAGCATGCACCACCACACCCAGCCCAGGGTTGTTTTGTTTTTAAATCAGAACACAGATATTTTAATTTTCAAATTTTTTGTGTATTTCTCTTTTTTTTTTGCAATATTTACACACTGCTTCTGAAATTAAAAAAATATTCTAAATGTTTTACCTTGTTCCTTATAAGTATGTCTTTCTTTGAAAAGGGAGGTAGCTGTTGTCTGGAGTTCTGATTTCCTTGATTATCAAGTGACTTATCATTACAATCCGATTCCTAGATTCCCCAGATGGAAAACAAAAACTTACTTGGCCTTTTATGACAATTCAACCAACACTCAATAAAATATGTGAAATGAGAAACTCAGGTAAATAACATAATTTCACAAAAAGACATAAGAACACAGAAAATAAAAGACAATGAATTAAAATGTAAAGGTATTTGTCAGTTTCACTGAATTGACACTGGACCAAAAACATTTTAGCTGTGGAAATAGTCTATGAAATACACACTATGATTCTGAAAGCTCTTTTTTTTCAGGAGTCTTTCAAAACACTGATGCTTAGCCTAAGTGGGATATCTTTCTTATCCTCCATGCCCTGCCAAGGGTCAGTGAACACCTCAGAAGAGAAGGCAGAAAATGCTGTCAAATGCTGTCTGGACATGGTGTGGCTGCCTCACACATGAACTCAAATAGCTGGGCAGAACCAAGAGCTAAACTCCCACATAGTTGCTTGAAGTGATCTCTAGACCGGACCCCTCCCTCTACTGAGGAGATATTGGCAGATAACAGCTTCTGTGGGACATTCTTGTGACTACTAGAGGGCTTCTGTGTTCCTCTCACCCATGCACTAGTAGGAGGGCCGGCACCCATGCACATATTTGAAGGCCCACACCCATGCACATATGGGAAGGCCCCACACCCATATTTGAAGGCCCCACACCCATGAATATATTTGAAGGCCTCACACCTATGCACATATGGGAAGGCCCCACACCCATGCACTTATGGGAGTCACTAATTGTACTTACTGGGTTACAAAAAAAACTGAACAGGTGTGGTAGTGCACGCCTTTAATCCCAGCACTCAGGAAAACAGAGGCACACAAATCTCTGTGATTTCAAGGACAGCCTGGTCTACAGAGTGAGTTCCAAGATAGCCAGAGAAACCCTGTCTTGAAAACCAAAAAACAAAACATAACAACCCCCTCCCCCCAAAAAAACAAAACCATCCAACCAAGCAAAAGACATGAAGTTAGGAGTAGTAGGTGTTGGGGTAGGATATGGGGAGATGGGGGGTGGGGGAAGAGAAGGGTATATCTGATCATCATATTTCATTGGATATATGAAATTCTTCTTTTTTGGTGGTTTTTCGAGACAGGGTTTCTCTGTGTAGCCCTGGCTGTCCTGGACTCACTTTGTAGACCAGGCTGGCCTTGAACTCAGAGATCTGCCTGCCTCTCTGCCTCCCAAGTGCTGGGATTAAAGGTGTGCACCACCATGCCCGGCAAAGACTACACGAAACCAAATATATTGCCACAGAAGCTGCTGAAGTCTCCTGCCATAAGGAGAGTCACTCTGCCCTGGCCTCAGCTCTAAGTCACTGACTACAGAAAGCTGAGTCAGCACAGTTCCACTACCTCTTAGCTGTGTTGTAAAATGGTCAACACTGAAAAGAACACATCTTTCGTCAAGATGGGCCCCACTCTGAGGTAATGTGTCAAATGCTCACTTAACTAGCAGTGACTCTGAGGATTCCCTCTGCCTCAGTTCATGCATGAGACTCCCTATACATATACTGAGATTTCTCTGGGTTTACTCCCATACATCAAATGGAAGGTCAGAAGGTAGAGAACCGCACTTGGGGTTCTCTAAGAGGTTTCCTGTGTTTCTCATGGGATTCTACACTTTTCACACACTTAACAGGAGATGAGACTGCCTTGTGCCTCACAGACTCAAGTATCTGTTGTAGCTAAGAACAGTGGTGTAAGTGGTAAGTTCAGGTAAAATTTCTTTTTGGAGACAAGGTCTCTTGGTATAATAGCCCTAAATAGTCAGGAACTGACCATTTACATAGACCAAGCTGGTTTCAAACTTACACCAACCTTCTCATCCTGCTTCCTAATTTCCGACATTACAGGTGCACACCATCACACCCATCTTAAATGACTTATTTTCCAAATAAGATCTTGGTGTGGAGCCCAGGTTGTGGCCAAATTTGCAGCCCTTAAAACTGGAGTTTATAGAGCTGTGCCATGTCCAACTGGCTGAACACTTTCTTACAATAGGATCATGAGCAATGGTGAGATGAAGCCAGGCATGGAGGCTCACACCTTTAATCCTTTAATCCCTGCATTCAGCAGAGGGAGGTGGATCTCTGTGAGTTCAAGGCCAGCCTGGTCTACAAAGTGAGTCCAGGACAGCCAGGACTACACACAGTAATACAATTTCAACCCTATCTTGAAAAACCAAAACAAACAAAAAGGAGCTGGACAGATGGCTCAATGGTTAAGAGCACTGGCTGTTCTTCCAGAGGACCCAGGTTCAAGTCCCAGCTCACAACTGTCTGTAACTCCTGTTCCTCACACATGTAGGCAAACACCAATGCACATTTAAAAAATGGGGTGGGGGGAGGTAAGGGGACCGTGTGATACCATGTCCAGACAGAAAAACAAAAACCTCTATACCTACCTACCTATCTATCTATCTATCTATCTATCTATCTATCTATCTATCTATCAATCAATCATCTATCTATCTATCTATCTATCTTTGGTTTTTCAAAACAGGGTTTCTGTGTAGCCTTGGCTGACCTGGAACTCACTCTGTAGACCAGGCTGACCTCAGACTCAGAGATCCACCTGCCTGTGCCTCCTGAGTGCTGGGATTAAAGGCGTGCGCCACCACACACAGCTGGCTATTTTCTTGATTGAATCCAATAAAGTTTTGAATATTTTCATGCTAGCTTTATGGCTAGGCTGGTAATGTGAATATTTTCTCAGACTACATAGGCTTATTACATGGCATTCAATATTCAGTATTGTCTGGCATCAAAGTTTTGCCAAATATTATTGTGACTTCAAGTGTTCTTACAACTTGGTAATTATCCTTGGTGAAGATAAAACAGTACAGCCACTCTGAGTGAACAGATTTAAAGAAAGTCATGAAGCCGTTACATCATTTCAGAATATGCCACTTACTGACATATGAGCATAATATTCAGTTAAGGTTTTGATGAAATCAAAGTCAGAAATAATTAACCCAAGTCCTCTGGAAGAGCAGCCAGAGCTCTTAAATATTGAACCAACTCTCTAGCCCTGAGCACAGGATTCTGAATAAAAACTCAGGAAAACCAGTTCATTTCTACAATGTTGGCAAAATTTTCTCACTGTCTGATCAATACTCCATTTTCCCCTATGTTTGAGCCTGAAATCAAAGACTTCAGAAACAGCCTTACCTCTGAATCTGAATCCTTACTGGGAGGCTGGGAAAGGGTCGATGCATTTAAACTGCATGGTGAGTCTGTGCTTTCCTGAGCCCGTGAGGACCAGCCCACCTCATGCAAGGGCTGAGACTTATCGTCTGACACCTCACTCTTTGAATGACATGTGTCAGTCACAGCACAGGTCTCAGGAAGACAGGTTGGGGACTCACTCTTCCTTCGGAACTGCTGCAATGCAGTGCTTGTTGAGGGACTTGGAGTTCTTGAAAAATTCCCGAGAGTTCCAGACCAACTGAAACAACTTCTTAGTGTCCCCAGAGTAGGTGGGGACACAGTCCCCATGAACTTGCTGGTCTCAGAAGATTGAGCCTTATCATCAGGAGATACAGTAGCATTGCCTAGAATCTCAGTACTTGGATTGTGCGGTCCACTTGCACCACCTAGCTTCTGGCCTTCCGTGTCTGGAGAGTCCGATGTCTCGAGGCTGGTGGTAGATTTGCCTGTGACAGCGGTTTCATTTAAAGGTTGACTGCTTGCTACTTTTGATACAAAGTCATCAAAATCTGGAGAACTGCAAAAAAACCTAACAAGAAATAGGAAGAATGGATTACCTTAAGAATTTCAGAGTCTGCTCACAGATGTATTGAGATTCCCGCATCTAGTCTCATGCATAAAGACCCCGAGTGGTAGTTGAGGTTTAAATTCTACCTTTTTTGGTTTGTTTTTTAAAACAGCGTCTCTCGACGTTGTACTTGCTGTCCTGGAACTCACTGTATAGACCAGGGTAGCCACAAACTCAAGAGGCCTGTCTCTGCCTCCTGAGTGCTGGGATTAAAGGTGTGCACCACCATGCCCCATGAGGTTGACATTATAAAAACATGCACCTTTTTAGATAGTTATTTACATAGTAACACACAATTTGGAAGACACAGACAGGGTGATCTCTGTAAATGTAAGACAAGCCTAGTCCACATAATTCAAGGCAAATCAGAAAACAAACCTAAACCCCGTCTCAGTTCACAGCTACTCTTTCTCAATTAGTCTAAGGTGTTTAGTATCTAGATCTTAAAAGATAAACTGGGGCTGGAGAGATGGCTCAGTGGTTAAGAACACAAGCTGTTCCTCCAGAAGACCCGGGTTCAATTCCCAGCACCCACATGGCAGCTCACACTGTCTATAAGTCCTGTGCCAGTGGGTCTGACATACTCACACAGACACACATGCAGTCAGAACACATGTGTACATAAAAGTAAATAAATTATAAAAAAAAAGGTAAACTGAAATATTTATAGGGAAGGTATTAACATTAATAAAGACAATTAAGATAGAACATCAGTACCTAAAAATATAATAAAAGGAGAAACAATGGAAAAGGAAGAGAACCCTAAAAGAACAGAATTCTGACTACAGTGTTATCTGCAGGAGCTACAGTCCTTTTGTAGTTTGATTCTACACGGACAGATCACAGAACCAAGAAGTGTGGAACTAACAGCAATGGTGTGGTTACTTTTTTTTTGTAGACCAGACTGGCCTTGAACTCAGAGATCCTCCTAACTCTGCCTCCGGAGTGCTGGGACTAAAGGCATGGGCCACCACGCCCCGCAGGTGTAGTGACTCTTAAGGACTAGAATCACCTAGAAACAGGGCCTCCAGGAATGCCTGTGGGAATCTTTTGGATTGGGCTAAGGCAGTTGAAGACTCACCATACATATGGCGACATTCCACAGGCTAAGAGTCCTGAACTCAGTACAAAGGAGACAGGAAGCTGGCCAATAGCATTTACTCTTTTCTTCTTCCTGATCGTAAATGCAATGTGACCAGCTGCCTCCTGCTCCCCAAACCTTTCCACAGACACGATGTTCTCTTGAAATGTGACCTCACACAAACCTTTCCTTCCTTCCTTTTGTCAGTCATTTTTGTTGCAGCAACAGTAAAAGTATCTGAGATATAAGGCAACTAAGAAACCAGCACACAACAGGCTTCAGCTTAGAAGTGCTCCTCAGCCTTGGTACCTGCTTCTGGTCCCTGGAACCACAACTGCACCACTTTCTTCATTCCTCCTCTGTAAAAATGTTGCGAATTTGTTTCTTGTCCTAGATGGAGTGTGTGTATCGGTCTTGTTAACAGTCCCGCCATCTGGGTTGGGTGCAGATATTTCAGAAGAGTTAGGTGATGTGCCATCTCCACAGCTGGTTTTTTTGGTCTTCTTTGTAAATGAAGAATACTGACTCAACAGGTCATCCTCGGACACCGAATCTAAACAAAAACAGAAGGACGAGTTAACTGGGTGTCTTCCCTTACTGGTTGCTCTTGCCCCGCTGCACTAAAGGCAAAGCCTGCTTTTTTCCTGTACATGTTTGGCAATGGCTGTACATGGAGTCATATATTTAGTCCTATTTTGCTTTTTGAAAGCTATGCCCAGTAAAAGGAAACATTAAGAAAAACTGAGAAAGCCGGGCATGGTGGTGCATGCCTTTAATCCCAGCACTTGGGAGGCAGAGGCAGGTGGATCTCTGTGAGTTCGAGGCCAGCCTGGTCTACAGAGTGAGTCCAGGACAGTCAGGGCTGTTACACAGAGAAACACTGTCTCGAAAAACCCAAAAAACAACAAAAAAAAAGAAAAACAAACAAACAACAAAAAAACAGGGTGTAACAAATTCTGAATGATTATATTTTAAGTGTAGAAAGAAAACATTGGAGGGCAGCTTATATATAAAGCTATGATTAGTGATTGAAAGTTTTTTTTTCTGCTTGTTTGTATTTTGTTTTTTTCGAGACAGGGTTTCTCTGTGTAGCTCTGACTATCCTGGAACTTGCTCTGTAGACCAGGTTGGACGCAAATTCTAGAGATCTGCCTGCCTCTGCCTCCCTAGTGCTGGGATTAAAGGTGTGTGACACTACCACTCCGGGCTCCCATAGCCTTAAAAAACAAAAGTGACAAGTGAATCTGAAAACTTACAGGAAATCAGAAAGAACCTCAAGCACCCAAAAATAGCTTCTAAAAAGCAGAACCAACTCCAGGGATTTACACTGGATGTGCTGAACTTCAGTCACGAGGAGTGTGTCTGATGCTAAGGTCAGGAGAAGCACAGTGAGCACCAAGCCGGGATGCACCGCACGGTGAGGGATTTCCAACAGGTGCAAGGCAGCTCCATGAAAAAAGGGAAACCCCTAGGCTGACAGTACAGACAACCGCCATGTGCAAAGTGAGGAGCCTGGGGTCTTACTGTGCACCACTACAATATCTCTAAACAGAAGAGCTACCAGTGCAGACCTAACAGGACAAATCAAGGCAACTGCAGTGACCTGGGCTTGGAAAAGACTTCTTAAATCTGACCAACAACCATCAGCATTTGGAAAGAATGGAATACATACCATTTCTTGGTCTCTTTACCACAGAACACTTCCTGGGAAGATTCAACCCTTTAGTAGTAAGCACTTGCTTAAGGCCCACAGTACTTGGATTTCCCTTCCACCGAGGAGCATGGGGAACACCATTCACCTCAAGTTTAGGGCAATAATTCCTGTGCCAAATGCTACTGGTGACAGGGGACTTCTGACCTGCTTTGTCATTCCAGCTGTGACTTCTTGAGTGGGCCAGCTAGAAAAGAGCAAAGAAAAAGGATACTTGAACAGAAGCGACCATTCCCCTCTGTATCTGCTAATAGTGATGTCCAGCTATTATTGAAAAGAGAAGTTTTCGAGCTTGGCCTGGTGATGCAGGCCTGTAACCCCAGCTACTCAGGAGGCTGAGGCAGGAGGATTGAAAATGCAAAGACTGCCTAGGCTACGTAGTGAGTTCAGGCCCAGCCTGGGTGACTGCAGGAGCACTAGTTACTTTATTTCAAATTACAAAGGGCTCAGTGGTGGAGTGCTCCTCTAGCAAGTGTGAAGCCTGGAGGGAGAGTAAGGAAGGAAGAAAGAGAGGGTGAAAGGGAGGGAGGGAGGAAAGGGAGGGTTCTGATGAAGTCTGTGCTGTAATTATACTTCCTACTTTCTTCGGCTAATTTCACCCTCCTCCATTAAACATGTCTTATGTTCCCAGGTAGGCCTTCTAACAGGAGTCAAACTACCCACCAGTTCATTTAGAAGAACTAAAACCTAAGTCTTCCTAAGATCAACACAGCGAGGCCAGTGAAAGAATGTCTGAGCATCACTTCGGCAACTGTCCCCCGGCACCCGTCATTCCAGCCTTCAAACAGCACTGGGCCACAAAGGCGCGCGTTCAAAGCAGTCCACTTCCTTACTCAGAAATCTGTTTACTCTTCCTTACTTGTTTGAGACAGGATCTCCCATAGTCTAGGCTAGTTAAAGGAATCGTCCTGCCTTAGCCTCCCGCATACTAGGATTACAACCATTAACTCCTAAGCCTAAATGGAAATTTGTTGAGTTCAATCAAATCAAAGCAATATAAAAAGAACTAGTTTATATCAGATTCACTTGGTACCATGCTGAGAAAGAGAAACACTGAGTCTTGCATGTAACTTTTGAGAAAGGGTTTAAGCCAGTTAATACCCACAAGGTAACAGTTTCACTGATTTACCATCACAACTATTACAGAGGACTCTGATCTGCTAAAAAAGTTGGCAAGGATATTCTAGTAGACAAAGGCAGCCAAGACCAAAAGGTTAAGACAGAAAATTGGGCAAGGTAGGGTGGCACACATCTTTAATCCCAGCACTTGGGAGGCAGAAGCAGAGGGATCTCTGTAAGTTCAAGACCAGCTGTGTCTCTATAGTGAATTCCAGCACAGCAAGGGCTATGTAGACAGACCCTATCTCAAAAACCAAAACCAGAAAATCCTTGAGTATGAATGTCCCATAACTAATTTCCAGATATACTCAAACTAAATCTAAGTAATTTGCTGGAAGGAAAGGTTAAAAAAAAAAAAAAAAGACAACATTCAAAAACCCTCTGAGAATTACAGAGGAAAAGAGACGAGAAGAGAAAGAGAGACTCAGCAGCATGGCTCTTGGAATCAAATCCCACAGATGCATTTACTGAGAAAGAGAAAGAAGAAACCCAAACCAGAAAAGCACATTTAGATCAAATAATTTGCTGCAGAACAAACTTCCCTATGAAAAAGATCTGGCCTAGACACGGGCTTCTGAATCTAGACAATCTAGCAGCTCAGAACCAGTAGAGCCAGCGCAAACCATTTGTGGGTTCGAGGTAAAACTCTTCAGCATCACTCCTGATGAAATTACAGAACTGCTAATGTAAATATGTAAACAGAGCACAGGCAGACTTTCCAGACTCCAGTCACAGTAATGATTCTCAACAGTAAGATGAACGCAGACTCTGTGCATAAGTGGAGTAGCACTACATATATGGAGTTCTCAAAGAACAAAAGAAATTACAGTAACAAAAAGAACTCATAGAAGAAATAAACATGAGCCGAAGGGGCGGTAGAAACAAACAGGATATAGTGTTGTAAAGAGTGGTTACAATGGCCGGGCGTGGTGGGCACATGGCTTTAATCCTACCACTCGGGAGGCGGAAGCAGGCAGATCTCTGTTTGAGGCCTCTGCTACAGAGGAACCGTGTCTCAAAAAACAAAACGAGAGAGAGAGAGATAGAGATAGAGAGAGAGAGAGAGAGAGCTTACAATGAAGAAAGCAGACACAGATGGGCAAGGGCCACTCATTAAATATTTCTAATTTATGAATGAGCCTAAAACAGCTTGTAGTCATAAGGCTATTGTATAAAATTTGAATGCTGATTTCTGTAACCCTTATATCTGGTTGCATTCCTTGTTCTGAGACTCTCCTGTCTGAATGTTGTATAAACACTGCTCCTCAATTGTCCCGGTATGCCAATAAAGCAGCTTACAGCCAGTCACTGAGCAGGGAATAGAAGAGGGCTGGAAATCCTGCCCTCCAGGGGAGGAGGAGTTAGAGAGAGGAAATAAGGGATTCAGCCATAGGCAGAGGAGCAAGAAAGATGAGGAGAGAGCCAGCTGAAGCAGGAAAGCCACAAAGTGCAAGTATGTCTGGGATTTATGCTGGTAGGAAGCCCCATTGGCTTAGGGGATTAAGAATAGAGTAGTAACTGCTCAGTTCTTGTGTTGTGAAGCTTGTTTAAAAAAAAAAATATATATATATATACATATAAATAGAGTCTCAATTATTTGGGTGATAGCCGGGTTAAGAGAGAAACTGAGAAACAATCACAATTATATAAAGTTACACTAACACAGTGTGTACTTAAGGATCATGTTACAGAGTCTGAATGACGTAAGGAAACAAAAAAGGCACCCAATGTATCATATGCTAGTTTTAAAAATACATATAGTCATTTTTTAGTATTAAACCCCTAACTAATACACCTACATTTTAAGAGATAATTTCTCTAGGATCAAGTTAATTATTTTTTTAAAGTAATTGGCTAGATGTGGTGGCACATACCTTTACTGCCAGCACTCAGAAGGCAGAGGTAGGCAGAGTTCTCTGAGTTCCAGGCCATCCTAGTCTACATAGTGAGTTTCAGGATAGCCAGGACTTCATAGTGAGAATCTGTCTTAAAATAAAACAAACAAAAAGACAAGATCTCACTATATAGCCCGGGCTAACCTTGAACTTACGGCAATTCTCCTGTCTCAGGGTCCCAAGTCTTGGGATCACAGACACCTGCCATACCAGGTGAAGCCTTTTTTCAATGTATACTGTGCATAGCACTCAGTACAGAAATACCTCACAGCTGCGGAGCAAAGAAAGGCTTGCCTCAAGGCTCTTCAGACAAAACTAAAATGTGCTTTTATATAACAGCTCTTAAAATGTTACCATAGTGTCTGGACTGTAGTCATCAATCTGCTCGAAAGTATTTATATCTCTATTTCCAAGTGCGATTTGAAGAGCTACAGAATCATCGACATACCTAGGTTGGTAAGGTTAAGGAAAAATGCCCTTATTAGCAAGCAACTGAATCATACTGCACTAAGATATGAAATCTTCAAAGTTTATGATGTACATAGATCCCACTTACTGCTCACATCAACATCACAGAACAACATGCAAGGTTGCTGGTCTGTGTCCCTGCAGGAGCGACCCACCTTCTTGAAGGGAAGCCAGGTCAACTCCTGCCTTCCAGAGAGGTGTGGGGACATTCCGGCCACTACCTGAGGGACTCAGAATTCTGCAGTGGCCTGAATACTGGCCATCAGTGGCCATGGAAGGGGCACCCTGCCCTGGCGTACTAGAAACCCTCCTGAGGAATCGGGCTGCCCCAGCGGTCCTCAGGTGACATCCCTGATGTGCTTGGTTGCTCAGAGCCCCTGACCTACTGCTGGTTTCGTTGGTTCTGCTGGAACAAATAAATGCTCGACACATAGACACTCAAGTCTCATGTTTGCATTCAGAACCTAACTTTTCACAAGCATGGCCTTTTGAAGATGAGTAAAACGTGACCATGTGCATAATGAAAAATAAAGCCACTTTCCAAGTTTTCCTTCCTTTTTTACTTAAGTCTCACTAAAAACATTGTACAACTACCAATAATATTAACAGAGTAAATGAAAACTTCAACTGCGAGGCTCAGAAAGGATACTGCCCAGCATAAGTCAGTGTTTCAGGATTAACGTCATCTCCGTAGGCATTCAGAGGGACAAGCTTCCTTTGGAGGGGATCGAACACCAGCTGGTAGAGGAAAGTATTGTTGGCTCGGATAAACCCTGTGATGTAATCCTCTGGCACCGTTATATTCATCTTGAGATAATGCCCAATTTTCTTGATAACCTAACAATGGATATGAAAATATTTCATGAAAAGCTAAAGACAGGGAGTAGAGGAGTTTATTGATCCTGAAACTGGGAAGGGAGGTGAATCAACTGCTTTTATCTATACTAAAAAACATTTTTCACAGAAAACACAGCTGCGGAACTTCACTCAGAACTCTGGTCTCATGAAGTTTTGGATGAGCACTGTTCATCCAAAACACCAAGTATCCAATTTATGTCATGTGTACACTTCTAAAAATAGTTTTCAAAGTCCTTTCAATCCAGAAACAAACATAAAATCTGAGAACTAAAGAGTTCAAGGCTATCCTTGTCTACATAGCAAATTCAAGAGCAGCCTGGTATTCACAAAACCTTGTCTCAAAAAAATTTTAAGAGGGGGATAGAGATGGTCCAGGAGGGGGCAACAGTGCTGGCTTTGTGATTTCTGTTGACATATAAAGATCTTTTTGTTTAGTTTCAATGAATATTCAAATTTTTGTTTAAATTTCTAATTCAGCATATTGGTAGCTAATAATCCACATAAACAAAAACTTCCTACCACACGAAACTTTTCAGAGTATAAAGATCACTAGACCAGAAAGCCCGAGAACCACTTCCAAGCACTAGGATCTCATGTTTGGTTATCTTTTCCCCTGTAGCACTCACAGGTTACAGACATTATTGTTTAAAACCCATTCTGAGCCCCCGTTATCTAGCTGCTGCTTCATAAAGCCAAGGTCTCTCCCACCTTCACGATATCCGGGTTATTGGCCAGTCTCAGCACTTTGCAGGCCTTTGCTAAGCCTATCCCGCGCAGGGAGGCAAGGTAGTCACAGCCCGACAGAATACACATGTACCGGAACTTCTCCTCCGTGAAGGTGATTTTAAAAATGGATCAGTTTGGAAATGGACTGGAAGTGGATCAGGCACGGCTAGGAATGTGCAAGCAGCTCGGGGATGTGTTCACGGAGGAGAAAGGGTCAATACCTAGAAAGGCCACTTTATCATTATTTAAGTCATCACAATCATTCCAAGGAATTGTTCTGGCTCTGTACTGCAATACCGAATACAAGTCTTTCTTCTTACCTCCTTTACATTCTAAAGTGGCTAACCTTTTATTACTGTCATAGAGGCAATCAATATATGCTTACTGCAGGAAATACAGCTATATGGAAATTTTTTAAAAATTGATATTGGGGCTGGAGAGATGGTTCAGTGGTTAAGAGCACTGACTCTTCTTCCAAAGGACTTGGGTTCAAATCCCAGCACCCACATGGCAGTTCACAGCTCTCTGTGATTGCTGGGCATGGTGGCACATGCCTTGGGAGGTAGAGGCAGGTGGTTCAAGGCTAGCCTAGTCTACAAAAGTGAGTGCAGGACAGCCAGGAATACACAGAGAAACGTTGTCTTGAAAAACAAACAAACAAAAAAAACCCACAAACACAATTGAAATTGTCCACGCCCCCACGGTTTACATTCTGAGGAACATCCAGCAATCTATGAAGATGTGTATACATATTACAGTTGTTATCAAAAGGTACCCACCTATGGTTTTATACCTTAAAATCCTCCCCTTAACGGATCATTTTAACATTTATCATTAAATCGGTTTATACATTATGTCCAAATAGCTGAGTAATATCCCAACCATGAATGAGATAAGTTTACCAAACCTAATTAAAAAAGTAAGGCAGTGTTATTAATATTAAAAAGTAAAGCTAGTGGGGCCTGGTAGCACAGGTTGGCAAGGAAGGAGAACTCAAGTTCAAGGCCCGCCAGGCTATGGTGAGAGTCCGAGCCCAGGCTGGGCAGCTTGGCGAGGGAGGCCCTGTGAGCGAGTAAAGAGAGCTGTAGTTCAGGGGTGAGGAGGCTTGTCTAGCAGTCAGAGGTTCCATCAAGGACCACAAACACAGGGCCAACCCACAGACAACTGAAGAATCCACAGGCTGGATGTGGCTTAATGGGGGACACTTGCCTGGCATGCACACACCTGAGCCCAATCAGCAGCACCCGAAACCCACAGGACCAAACCTGTGACAGCGCAGAAACTACAGCATCAACTAGCCAACCAAAAACGAGCACCATAAAAACACCTGCATCAGACATTAAATGACATAAACAGGCACCCGGCAAGTAAGTCTTGGCTCCTCAGCACCCACGACGCACCCCACAGCATCATGGGTAGTGGCTGCAGTTCAGTACCTTCTTACAGCCAAAGGCAAGGAGGTCAGAGTCCTCTGTGATGACAGCTTGCACAACTCCGGCTTTGTTAAGGTAGGCCAGCTGAGCATCAGCTTCATAAGGAGCCACGAGGCAGTCCACTCCCAGTGCCCGAGCAGCCTGTGAGAGAGTACAGTGAACAGCAGCCCGGCACCAGGACAGCACCGGGCGGTGCTGCAAGACTCCACTCACCCGTTATAGCACTTTCCAAAGACCACGACCTTTCAAGGAGAATCTTTCTACTTCTAGTTGTAATATTTTTACCCTGATCTCAGAAGTACTGTCTGGTTTTAATCAACTTACAGGCTTGGGTGATAGCTCGCCTGCCACACAATTCTGAAGACATTAGTTCTGATGCTAAGACCCATAAGAAAGTTGAGTACAAGAGAGCCTACTACAACAGAATGGAAGGTGAGAAAGAACCTTTGGAAGCTAGCAGGCCAGCTGGCATGGACAACACTGACAAATAACAGAAACCTTGCCTCAAACAAGATGAAACAGGGAGGACTGCAGCCAACGCTGTCCTCTGACCTCCCCACACAATCTGTGCATGCCTGCACATACCCCACCCCATTACCACACACTCACACCACACACATACACACACACACAGAGAAAGAGATCTAAAAAAAAAATCAATTTATAAATTTGAAAAGGAAATCCTGCTATATATTTGCCAGTAGTGGTGAGTCTATAGGCTACAAATTCATTATTTCCAATTATAAAAGCTTTCTATCTTAAGAATTGATAGCCAGGCGGTGGTGGCGCACGCCTTTAATCCCAGCACTTGGGAGGCAGAGGCAGGAGGATCTTTGTGAGTTCGAGGCCAGCCTGGTCGATAAAGTGAGTCTAGGACATCCAGGGTTACACAGAGAAACCCTGTCTCGGAAAACCAAAAGAATTGATATATTTGAAAATATACAAGACACGTGTTTGACCTGTCCACGCACTTTTACACTGTATAAACTGCACGCTGCCCTGTCAGGAGACAAGCAAGCCTGTCTAACACAGTACTGATACACTCTAGACCCTCATTTCTGCAGCTACGTCAGGGGAAAATACCCTGCTGCCTTTCTCCCTTCTCTCTGGCCTACCAGTGTCCAACCCCCTGCTATCCACGGGACTCTCTTCAGGAGCAAGAGGGCATGTGGTCTGTGTCCCTCATACTCTCCTATGTCCTGCCTTGCTTTTCAGTTCAAGCCACCACCAACAGTTAAAAGAAATGTCCACACAATAAAGAACCATGGTAGAAACCTTGGGATACTTATTTTAGCTCAGAACCAGGCAGCAGGACAAGAAGGGCTGACTGCCTTTATCCTATCTTTAAGATTCATTTCAAAGTGGGGAGGTGGGGAGTGAATAAGAACAGTTGCTCATTCCAAGAGAATGGAGGAAAGGAAAGCAGAGAACACAATGGTGGAGTAACCCCAATGGACCAAGAATTCTGCTGGTGTAAATGACTTGCACATCTGTAACCCAGTCCTCCACAAGCAGAGGCAAAAGTATCACTTCAAGTTTGAAGCCATTCTGGACTACAGAATGAGATGTTAGGGGAAAAAAGGCTAAATTCACCAGTTAAAATGAAAAGACATAAACGTCCTACTGTTGAATAACAAGAACAAAACCTCATTTTTATGTTTTTTTTTTTTAAGATCTCTTTTGAAAGTTAAGAATAAAGGAAGACAGAACACCAAAGAGGAGAGAAATAAATGCCTGGCAAATATTAGACAAAAGAAAAAAAAATGAAGCAGTTTCAATATAAACCTAGAATGAGGAAAGTGGGCTCTGGGACTCAGCTCCAGGTGAGAGGCACTAAGAGGTTTCTAGCAGGGACACATCACAGGTGCTGTGGAGCCCCTTTTAGTCAGTGAGTCACTTGAACACATCTCTGGGTATTATTCAAAAACAGAATGCAGGTTGTTGGTTAAACAGATTCAACCACAGTGGCATAAGAAACAAGTCGATGGGAACCTGTCGCCTGCATCTTGATACACAACATCCCAAAGCACTGCGTACAAGCAGGGATGCGAAGCAGAAGTACCATTTGTCATCCTAGACTCCTCTCCCGCAATGATGCCCTCCTCTTTCTGACATCTGCTCTTTACATGAGAACAACTTTCTTCCCCTGCTTTCCTTGCTGTCTTATTAATAAACAACTTACAGTGAGCTCGAGTGAGCTTAGTCCTTTGTTCTTATGGCTTTGTTGTTTCTTACTCACCTTTATTACTTTGTGGGCCATGGCGTGTGTAATGTTGACACAGCGAGCGAAGCATTCTCGGGCTTCTGACACTTTCCCCTCTCGGAGGAGCTGCTTCCCTTTGAGAAGGTTGCTCTGTCGTCTCCTGAGAGGGAGACCATGACCAAATATAAAGACACACTCACAGGCAGACTCAGGAAGCTGCAATTATTGCAACCTTGCTGGAATGAAAACTTGAATTCACTGGGAACTGTACTTCAGATCTGCTGCCATACCAGCCCAGACAAGACTCAATGAGCTTATTTACTTATTTTCTAAGAGACTGGGCCTCATGTAGCTCAGGCTAGCCTCACACTCACTAAGCAGAAGATGACCTAGAACCCCTAACCCTTCTGCCTCTACTTCCCAAGCACTGGGATTTAAGGAGTACCACCCCTCCAGGTGAGGGAGTGATTAATACTGTGCAAAGGATGCAACACAACTGATGAAAAGACTTCCACAGCAAAGCTTCATGTCAAAAGATAATTATTTTTAAGTGTGGTAACAATGTAACACAAACAATATTTAAGGGAATCTGTTCATGTACTATGGCACATAGAAAATTACGATTTGTAGACCATTTGTGTCATATGGTCAACAGCATCTGGCCTTGGCACAGTTCAGCCAGAAGTTAAGTATGGAGTCAACTTACTCTCTTCGAGATCGCTCCACTTCCTTTTTAGAAGGTAAAGTACATCCATCAAATACAAGAATAGGTTTGACCCCGTAAGACAGCAGCATATTAACAAACTTCATACAAAATCCGACATACCTATAGGAAGGAAAAATAAAGTGCATTTATGGGCTTTGAATCTCTTAAATTATTATTATTACTATTATTTTTCTTTAAATCCAGATGAAACAACTGTGAAGAAAGACTTTGACATCCTTGATTCTCATCACATTTTGTTGTTCCAAATACCTTTTATTCTTCCATTACACAAAAACTGGTTTGAAGCATCTCAAATCTACTGGAAAGTTTTTTTGTTTTGTTTTGTTTTTCAAGACAGGGTTTCTCTGTGTAGTCCTGGCTGTCCTGGACTCACTTTGTAGACCAGGTTGGCTTTAAACTCACAGAGGTCCACCTGCCTCTGCCTCGACAGTGCAGGGATTAAAGGTGTGCACCACCACACCTGGCTTACTGAAAAGTTTCAAGAATACAACAAACACTTGTCTTCTCGTACAGTGACTTGTCATACACAAGAGACAGGACAGTATTATCTACAGTGCACCCTACATGAAAGTTTGTCCAATAGTGACAATACTGTCTCTCAGGACCAGTGATACTCTGGTTAATGTTGAACATGGTGCTCTGGGTGTATGATTTTCACAACATTCCACAGCAACATATCAGCTCCGCCAACTTGTAGCCAGAATACGGGGGAGAGATTCTGGATACTGAACTCTCGGGGGAGGGCACCAGCAAACTGCCATTACTGTTCCCACATCTAGGCGCTCACTCTGACCTTTCAAATCCAATGTAGTCACTTCTGTGACCACTTGCTGTGGACAGTGACAAGGGCACTGCACAGTGGAGAAGAGTGGCTACAACTCGATTAAACATCAAAGAGCTGAAGAGAGCAAACTAGGAATTGTCAAGTTTTAAAGCAAATTTACTTGTCTTTCTAACCAGAAAGCATAAAGCACCAGGTGCCACCCACTTGTTTTGCTTTCTAGTATATGTTGATGTTAAACTTTAAAGCACCGTGTTTAATATTGGCTTATCCCCAAATTCCAAAGTGGTAATATTGCTATCCCAGGCAGGAAGAAAAAGTAAAGTGATTAATTTTAACAGATATAACTTCTAAGTTGTAATGGGAAAATTTAAAACCATAGCAGATTATTAACCATTTTATTTTTAGTTTCAAAAAGAAGTATATCTAAAATCTGAAACTAAGTTTTCTTGGTTAAGGAACTACACAAAGAAAGCCAGTTGTGATTTGAATGAGAATAGGCCCCATGGCTCATATATTTGAATGTTTGGTCTCCAGTCGGTAGAATAATTTGGAAGGATTAGGAAGTGTGTGGCCTTGCTTGAAGCAGTGAGTCACTGGGAGTAGGCTATGAGTATTCAAAAGCCCATACCACACTATTCTGTTAGCTCTCTTTGCCTCATGCTTGCATTCACGAGACGCAAGCTCTTGGCTACTGTTCCAGCATCACATCTGCCTGCCAGAAGCCACGCTCCTCGCCACAATGGACTCTAACCCTCTAAGATAAGTTGTCATAGTTATGGTGTTTTATTACAGCAATAGAAAAGTAATTAAGACATCCGTTGTTGTAGTGCAGTAGTCTTTTAAACCCAGCACTTGGGAAGCAGAGGTGAGAGCAAAGGAATTCAGGGTCATCCTGGGCTAAAATTAAGGTTGAGGTCCACCTAGGTCACACAAATCTGTTTCAAAAATACAAAAACACAAAAACCAAACACGGAAAGTAGTAACAAAAAATACCGTGGGCTTTTCTCTTTGAAAAGCTAAAATGATATGGCTTTATTTTCAGATATTAAAAAGGCAGTTATACGGGCTGGAGAGATGGCTCAGAGGTTAAGAGCACTGACTGCTCTTCCAGAGGTCCTGAGTTCAATTCCCAGCAACCACAAGGTGGCTCACAACCATCTATAATGAAATTTGGTGCCCTCTTCTGGCCTGCAGGCATACTTGCAGACAGAACACTGTATACATAAAAAAATAAAAATGAAAATAAATCTTAAAAAAAAAGGCAGTTATGCATATATACAAAAAGAGTGAAAAACAGCATAGTTTTATATACGAATACATGTGAACCTTCCTAAAATGAGATCAGAGATCTCAGGCTGGATGTCAACAAGACCCACCATTTTTGACCAGAACATACTGTCCCTTTGCTCATTTTGCTAACAGATTAGCAGTGCTGTGGGAAAGCATAATGGATTCTGACAACATTGTTAAAAAGTTTATCTTAGGAGAAAAAGAAAAGCGTCCCTTGAGCAAAGACGAAAGGAGATAATATTTTATCTCTGCCTGTCCATATCCTGCCACTCTGACCTCTTACCAAGAATGAAAATTATAGCACCAAATCATTCTAATTCTTAAGCTAATTCATTCCAAACTTACCGATCTGTAGGTTCCCCTTTGGCTAGCTTTTCAGCACAAGCAATAGCTCCTTTGTGGAGCCAACAGTAGGTATCCACAGCTACTGCCTGTCCTTTGTACTTCTTCACGTTGATGGGTTCAGAAGCCTCTTTGATGAACTGAAGCAAGCCTTGAATCCCCATAGTGCCAGGTCAGCTACAGGAACAAAAGGAAAGAGGGCAATACTAATGCAAAACTTATTTACCAAAAAGATTTAGAAAAATCAACCCAGCCTGGAGTCTAGCACGGAAACTCATATTTAGCTAATAACTGGCCTTCTTCCTGCCAACTTCAGGACTTCATTAATCACCAACACTAACTTGAATACTACTGGGTAGTTTCTTGGTTATTCTTTCCATAGTTCATCTCTTAACATAGTCCTAGGCACACAGGGCATTAAAACATTGAGTCCCTTCTTTGATAGTGTTAGAAGCCTACAAAACGGTGCCTGCTATGGTATCATATTCACACCTACATTAAAGGGCCACATCCAGAGCTACAGTATAGAAACTCAAGTTTAGAGACAGATATTTCAACTGAAAAGCAATCTGAATTATGGAAACAGATCTGTAATTTTATATGACAGGAGTCCAACACAGATGGAACACATTACTCCAAACACCCTCGTAATCCAGCCATGGTGGAGTCTAGGGACAATTCTTCAGACTCCCTAAAGCCTGTACCAAAACCTTCAAGAGAAACACTTCACTTCCACTCCCTTCTGGCTCCTTACATGGAAATCCTGGAACTGTCAGCCCTTTCCGAGCACCGACTCCTCCAACTCTAGCATTTGCTTGGCATTTCCAAATACAACTATTCCTATCAATGATCAAGCTTTTATTTATTCATTTTTTTTGGGGGGGGAGGGAGGTGTATGCAATGAGTACCTGCGTGCAGAAGCTAAACCAAGGCATTGAGTGTCCTCCCATTGCTCCCTGCCTATTACCTTGATCTTGGGATCTATCATGTCTGCCTTCCAATGCTGAGGTTACTGGCACACACAGCCATCCAGGGCTTTAATAGGAGTGCTGTGGATTCTAACTTACATGCTCATGCTTGCAACAGCAAGTGTTCTTTCCCACTGAGCTATCTCCCAGCATTTATGTTTTTTGAGTATGATGCATGTGTGCAGGAGTTTGAACGGGAGCGTGTGGACCGTGTACTTCACCTTGTTTAAGAGTCTTTCAGATGTTTGAGCTGTATATGCCATGCTAGTTGAGCCTTTAGCTTCCTGGGATTCTCCATTCTTAGCCTCCCCTCTCTCAGCAGTGGGGTCACAGGGGCAGGTACCTGGCTCACCAGGCCCAAGATCATATTCTTAAATACTATGGAATCAAGCCGGGCAGTTGTGGCACATGGTTTTAATCCCAGCATTTCAGAGGCAGAGGCAGGCAGATCCCTGTGAGTTTGAGGCCAGCCTGGTCTACAGAACTAGTTCTGGGACAGCAAAGGCTACACAAAGGAACCGTCTCAAAAAACCCAAGCCACCAAAAGCCATGCCCAGTAACTATGACTCTCTAGAGGGGGAGATTTCTGAATTTAAACCACAGGCAATTTGGATGCAGGTGGGCCTCCAGCCACAATCTGTGTAAAACAACGAGTCCACAATCTTTAATGAAAATGTCTGTAAAACGTGTGTTCGTGTATGCTGAGGAAAAAGAACAAAATTACATTTCGAGAAACTTCGGTAAGTTTCTTCTAGACCAAGTAAATCTCGAGTAAGTATTTCCTCTTTAGAACAGCAGTGACTGAGCGCCATATGGTACATCAACCCCAGGAGATCGCGTGTAGCACCGAGGTAACAGCAGCAGCGGCTTCACCGTAGTTCTGTCTCTCGGGAATGAACAGGCGTAGTCAGCAAGCCCATTCCAGGCGCTGTGGTTCCTCAAACCTGCATAAGAAAAGAAACATACAGAGGGAACTCGTCGCTAGATACGAGTGGCCTCGTCGGCCCGCCTCTGAGGAAAGCGGGAGACCCAGCGGCCAAGACGGTAGCCTGCGGGCGTCCACCGCGCGATCCATGCCTGTGTTCTCTTCCCGGAGATCCGAGTCTGGCTCCGAGGGACAGAGGACACGTGGATCGGAGCTACGGGGACCCCACTTTCCTCCACCCAGCCCTCCCTGAGACCGCCCCGCCACCAGCGTCTGAGATCACTCACCTGGGGCGCAGAAGAACACTAGTAAACCGAGGCAGCTGCAAGCTCAGCTACAAACCTTTCAATTTGCGCGGGACCGCGAAGCCCCGCCCAGCGGACATGACGTCCATGCTCGTCTGACCTGCAGCCTCCAACTTCCGCTCGGGGCGGCCCGACCTTCCTCTCATCCGGGTTCTGAGTCCTTCCTCGCAAAGCATGTACTCCGCCACCAATGGCCAATGCTACCTCGAACACGGTGTAGCTGGAACCGGTAAGCGCCGCTTGTTCTTGGGTGTGGGGGGCGGAGGGGAGAGAAAACGGCGCCCGGAAGTTGCGTTCTCGCCTGTGCTGCTGGGAGTTGTAGTTCTCGCTTGACCAAGCCATCGGATCCATGTGCTTGCACTCCGAAGAACGCCCTGCTTGGGGTCAAAATTGTTCTGTTGTTTTAAATCTGGAAGAAGAGCCTGGCTCATTCGTTGCTTAGTCCTAGGCCAACACCACGATGTTTCGTCTCTCGGAAACGTCCTCACCTCTGTGCAAATTGAAGTTGAGTTTGCTACAGGGTTTTCATGTTGCAATAGTATAATTATAATCTGCTCTTACCCACTTTATCCAATATCTGGCTTTCTCCCTGATACAATCTTGGAAAATGTTATCTTTATAACAAAACAACAAAATGGGTCTTATGGTTCACAGACTTGAAAGACATCTCATTTTGGTTATTGCCTTGGGCCACACTTCCTAATGTTATCAAGGAAAGAAAAACCCTCTAGTTTCACTTCCTCTTAATTAACTTTTTAAAATTCATTACTTTTAGAAGTCACACAGCCTAACCGTGCATAGTTTCTTACTGTCTTTGCCGCAGCAGGCTCCTCTGACTGAAGCCGTCTAAGTGTGGTATAAGAGTCAGTCATACCTGCCCACGTCCTTTGGAGAAAGCTTTTCACTCTCATGCCCTCTAGGTAAAGGTACCATTTGTGATCACCTCTGTTCTCTGTGTTCATTTTTAATAAACTAACAATTATGTGACGAATTAAGTATTCCCGAGGAAAGGAACTCAAAGGATACACATTGAGATTTTCTTTTGGGTTACCTTTCTTTAGACTTACAGAACTCCAAACATCCGTTAATAAAAATCAGGTGACCCTCCCGTATGTCCCTCCAACAAGTTCCTAGATAGCTCTTGTGTCTGCAGCCCTAGGGAAGCTGGTCTTTGTTGGGGAGCTACTCTATCTTTGGTATGCTAGCTTTCCAAGTAAATCTTTTTCTTTGCCCAAATTGCGTTTTAAGTCATTAGACTTTTTGAATGGGGGAATGAATGTGGGTTTACAGTTATAGGAAATTCCCAGATCTGGCTAGTGTCACCTTTTCTTTTGTAATATTGTGGTAAAACATTATTTATATTAATATCTATTGTGATTTGACTTACGTAAAATTTAAGATGCATATTTAAAATAATGCATATTTCATAAGTCATAGAAGCAGAAGGATAGTCATTTGTGGGGATTTCTGCTGACAAGGTGGAAGTCTGGTATTGCCAGAAGGCCCCTGAATGCTTTAACAATGAACTTCCTTTATTTAGTGGAACCCCCTCTTCCCTCTGATTTGAGGATCCTAGATCCCCTAATACATGTCAGCAGGCCTAATCCACCCCTGACTTTCCCATGCTAATGAGATCTTTTGGTGCCTTGCCTTTCAGCCAGTGACATTTGTCTAGGCCTTTAGCCTTCCTGGAGTTTTCCCCCACCCTCACTGCCCATGAATTAATTAGCCATTACATTTTCTTTCTTCTTTGGACAATGCCCAACAAATCAAACACACATTCACTTCCCAAACCTCTCCTCATTACCAAAAGTTATATAATATTCCTGATTCTGGAAGTCAACTGTCTCTCTCACATTCTCCAACATGACTGCCTGACTGCTTATTTTGGGGATGGGGTGGGTGTTCTTCCTTCCATGAAGAGTCCACCACCACTGGCTGCCTAGCTGGCTTGAATGGAATGGACCCCAAGCTCCTGCCTGGCTGCTGCCAAGTTAGATCTCCTACTGCAGGTAGGGCTCATCTCTGCCCTGGTGCTGCCACTGGTGGCCTAACAAGGCTTGATTCTTGATTAGGCCACCCTAGGGCCTCTGTTGGGCTTCTGCTGTTTCTCATGTGCATAGCCCAGTGGCCGCAGCTGCAGAACCACAGAGGCACTGAGCTCCTGGCCCAGACCAGCTACCCTTTTCTTCCTGGCTGATTTAGACCATCAGCTTCCAGTGGAGGAGCCTGTGTTCCCTACCTGATACAAGAACAGACTGGGAATTCCCCCACTGGGAACCACAGTCATTGAATATATTTAAGAAACTGCAATGTGCATGCATGAAGAAGGAAAAAAAATAGGAATCAAGAATAGAGATATTGGGTCAGAGATGGCTCAACAATTTATAATTGGCTGCTTTTCCGGTGCACCTGAGTTCAGTTCCCAGGATCTACATGGTGGCTCACAACTGTCTATAACTTCAATTCCAGGAGTTCTGATGCCTCTTCTGGTCCACCAGGTACCAGACATCCACGAGGTATACAGACATACATGCAGGCAAAACACCCATACACGCAAAATAATAATTTAAGAAATCAGGACATCCTAGGGCTACAGAAATGTCTCAGTAGGTAAGGAGGAGTGTATTCTCTTTCTAGAGGACCCAAGTTTGATTTCAGCACCAACAATGGGTGGCTTACAACCATCTAAATCCAGCTCTAGGTGATCTGACTCTTCTGGGCTCTGTGGACTCTTTCCAACACACACACTTAAAAATAAAATAATTTATTTTATAGAGAGATATCCTAAGACAGGTCTGTAACTCTAGCACAGAGGAGAGTGAGGCAATGGCATCATGAGTTTAAGGTCATCCTGAGTTGCACAGTGAAACCTCCCTCGTTCAGAAAAACAGAACTTAACACCTTAATGGAAAAATATGGACAAAGAAGCCAAAGAGGGATCTACAAAATAATTGGAAATAAGGAGCAAACACACTTCTCTATTTATTACTCTCATCTTACGTCAGCTTCTTAACATTCATAGAAATAAAATGTAAGAGAAGATTATGGTAATATTTGTACTATTCATACAGTAAAAATAGTTTCACCAAAAAATATCTTGGATTTGGAGGGAGTACTAAAAGGCATTCTCCTAAAGTGCTGGTGGTTTATGCAGATAATCCTTTCTGGGAGGACAATCTGCCAGCGAATACAAGAACATAAAAGAAAAACAAACAATGATCAAACCTTTTAATTCTATGATTAGTCTTCAAGGAATTTATCCTAAGAAGATTACTGGATTAGAGGATAAAGATTTAAGTGTGCCCATTATTTGCAATAAAAATAAAAACAGGTGAAGTATCCAACAGAAGGTGGAAAAGTTAAGTCAGTGTGATCCACCCATGATGAAGGAATATAAAGTAAGACATTAGTGCATAAGAATACTCAGGAAATCATGATATAGAAGAAGCTCCATATATTTTATTTAGATACACTGTAGAAGAAAGCTTATCAAAACAAGTTCATACTCACACATAAAAAACAGAAAAAACTAGCCGGGCGGTGGTGGCACACGCCTTTAATCCCAGCACTTGGGAGGCAGAGGCAGGCGGATCTTTGTGAGTTCGAGGCCAGCCTGGTCTACAAAGCGAGTTCAGGACAGCCAGAGATATTCAGAGAAACCCTGTCTCGAAAAACCAAAAAAAAAAAAAAAAAAACAGAAAAAACAAGCCGGGAGTGGTGGCGCACGCTTTTAGTCCCAACACTCGGGAGGCAGAGGGAGGTGGATCTTTGAGTTCAAGTTCAGCCTGGTCTGCAAAGCGAGTCCAGGACAGCCATGGCTACACAAAGAGAAAAAACAAACAAACAAAAAAAAAAACAGAAGAAAATAAGGAGTTAATAGATATTTCTAAATAGCAGTATGGCTGAAGATTTTTTTTTAAGTTATATAAAGGTAGGTTTATTGGATACAAGAGAGGGAAAGAGAAACAGCATACCCATGGTGGGGGGGAGGGAGTGGGGTAAAGAGGCAGAGAGGGGAAGCGGATTGAAGACTTTTATTTCTCTATACATGTGTGCTTTTATATTAGTTAATTTACTATGTATGTGTGTGCTTGCTTCTCTCTGTATATGTATGTGTGTGTATATATGTGTGTGTGTGTGTGTGTGTGTGTGTGTGTGTGTGTAAGGGGTGTGTATATGTATGGTGTATGTGTGTGTGTTTGTGTGTCAGTCAGAGGACAGCTTACTGAGTCAGTTTTCTCTTTCTACTATGTGGATTCTGGGGATTGAACTCGGGTCTTGAGGGTTGGTGGCAAGTATCCTTACCCATTGAGCCATCTTGTCAGCCCGCAGAAAATACTTGGGTTTCTACTGTAATTAGAAAATAGATAGAAATCTAGAAGTAAATAGACATCTTGGCTTGTGATGAATGTGAAGGAAGAGAAAGATGACAAGAATAGTTGCTAGAAGCATCTCTGTAGATGCTGTTCTTTAGGAGTTAGAGCTTTACAACATACACAGGAGGAGAAAAATTTAAATAAAATATAAAGGTAGGCAGAGTCACTACTGCCCCCACTGGAAGATTCTAAGGAGCTATGATGTGTAAGTGAAACAGAAGCTGGGGACAGACTGCTCTGCCATGAAAGGTCATCCCAAATAAGGCGCTAATGACGAAGACAGCCAGCACCTTTTCAAGCATGAAGATGTTTTTGAGAAGCTGTAGTCTCTGCCCCAGGGATGGTTTCTAAGTAGTTCTGATCATTTCTAGGAATATCGATACAGTATTTCACCAGTGCAATTTACAGATACTCCTGGGCAACCAATGTTCAAGTCTTTGTACCATTTGAAGAGCTACTGAGGATGGGATTGCAAAGGTAAAATGTCATGGAGGAAAAGGTATTTCTATCTCTGTTGTGCAAATCCAGAAATATTTATATATGTTCGAGATTCCATACTGCCTTATAGGAGTTGTGATGTGGGAAATCTAATCTTGTGTCTAACGTATGCACTGTGTGGACCAAGCAGTGTTTTCTGCTTTACAGAATTGTAATGGAATCAAGCCAGACTCCGTCTGTAACCATAGGTACCATAAATGACTGGGACCTTCCAAGCATAGACTACTTTTTTCTCTAAACAGAATTTCATTTCCATTTAGGAAATTACCCTTTGACATTGATTGAGTGGTGCTAAGTCTTTCTGCCTCTTTCTCCAAACCTTCTCTCTAGTGTTGGACCTGCCACTAGCCACATCAGTTACAGTCAAGGAGCATTTGCTTGGGGCCTCTTACTGAAATAATTGGCACAGCCTTTCTTATTCCAGTGGGGACAAGAAGGAACTGAACTATTGAGATCTGAGATACAGGGGTCAGCAAAGATGACTTGACAGGTAAAGACACATGCCTTACAAACCAAGTTTGATCCCTGGAACCCATATGGCAGAAGGAGAGAACAGATTCCCCCAAGTTGTCCTCTGACACATACACCCCATGGCGCATGTATATATTCTCTCTCTCTCTGAATAAATAAATGTAATTTGTTGTTATTGTTTTATCGAGACAGGATCTCAATATGTAGCTCTGACTGTCCTGGAATTTACAGAGTAGATTTTTATTTTTTAGTTTTCTGAGACAAGTTTTCTCTGTGTAGCCTTGGCTGTCCTGGAACTCGCTTTGTAGACCAGGCTGGCCTGGAAACTCACAGAGATCCGCCTGTCTCTGCCTCCCAAGTGCTGGGATTAAAGGCATATGCCACCACTGCCTGACCACAGAGTTAATTTTTAAAATCTTTAAAAGATTTTAAAGATTTATAAGATTTGAGCTATAAGAATTGCTTACCTGGGGAGCCTTCCTGCAATACTGAATCCCCAAGGTTTCCTAAAAGGCCATCCATGTTCAGACTGCCACTACTTTGTGCACCTCTAACAAAAGAAAAATTTAACATAAAATGATAAGTTCCCTCTTGGTTTCAGATATGTGAAAAGAGAGAAGCAAAACATACATTTTCAGGATAAATGAAATATGATAAAACAGTATCATAAAAGAAAAAAAAGATGAAGAAATCAATATCAACTCTTAATGATAATACTTATTCTCTTATCTCAATCTATGCCAACATTCTGGAGATAGGACTGAACTGCTGAAATATTTGAGGGGTTATTTGTCAGAACTATAGTTGGCTTCAGCCATAAGCATTCATTGTTTTATAATTCTGGAGGCTGGAAGTCCAACATTGGGATGTCGGTAGGGTTGGTTTTTCCAGGGGCTGTCCTGAAAGATCTGTTGGGCCTTGCTTCTGACTTGCACCAGCATGGGGTGAAGATAGACCTTAGTTGGTAAAGTATTTGCCAAGCTTTCAGGGGGCTCTGGAGGTCCAATACTGACCACAACATAAAATGAGAACCATGGTGGGACATGCCTGTAATCTTAACACTCAGGAGTTGGAGAGGGAGGATCAGAAGTTCACAGTCATTCTGTGTAGGGGCTGATAGGTTAATATAAGTTAGATTTAGTGAATACCTAAGTTTCTGATACAGTCTCTTATTTCGGGGCATGAAGATCAACTGCTGTGAGCAATTAGCTTATCAGCTTATGGATGAAGTCAGGTGAAATGAGGGGAGTCTCTTTGGACTGAAAAACAAGGATGAAGCCAGGTGAAACAAGGAAAGACTTTATGACCTGGCATTGCTTTCAACTAGCTTCATCCTTGTTTTTCAGTCCAAAGAGACTCCCCTCATTTCACCTGACTTCATCCATAAGCTGATAAGCTAATTGCTCACAGCAGTTGATCTTCATGCCCCGAAATAAGAGACTGTATCAGAAACTTAGGTATTCACTAAATCTAACTTATATTAACCTATCAGCCCCTACAATTCTGGAGTCCATATTGAGTTTGAGGCCGTCCTGGGTTGCCTCGGTCCATGTCATAAAGAATCGTAGATGAACTCTACAGACATATAAATCTGAACATGCATATGTAATCACAAAAGAGCAGTGGAAGGACTGGACCCAGATGTCCTAGTGCAAACACTTATTAGATTTTAAATGGCAGGATTAAGGCATGCGTTTATCCTTTGCTTCTGAAAATAGAACCGCTGGCTGAGTAAGTCCCCTGGAGGCAGAAAGGCCAGTAACCGCACTGAAATTCATTATGGTGTCATTCTGGGAACAGCTGCTGCATACAGATTCTAGCAGTCAATGCCCTGCCCGATGATCAATGCGACTCCTTCGTGCCCAGGAGCCTCACCATCTTGCATTTCTCCTCACTAAGCATTCTGCCGCTGGTTGTTTCACTCACTCTTTTGATATATTGATGTTTGTTTCATGTTCCAAGTTATGTTTCACTGGTTTTCAATACAAGTGTCACTTCTGGCTATCTGGTGAATGAGTGTCCTTCATCATCTTACTTCCTTGGAACTATTATTCTGAGAGCCCACTGCAGCTCATGCTCTTCCATTAGAGTCAAAAGAGCTGGATCGAATATTGCCTAGGATGGAGTCCAGAGCTCACCAGGAAAATGAACAGCATTCCTTCAACTTCGGTATGTGCCTGTAACTGGCACATCAAGATGGATGGATTCCCCTGAGCTGTGGCAGAGCTTGGCATCATCGAGTCATTAGAGATGTGTCCCTTGACTTCAGGTGTTTTCTCAGACTGGACCATTGTGTAGTTATTAAGGATCTCATGAGGGATGAAGAGTTGGACTGGGGCTGTGGTTTGGATGAGGTTTTCCCCCCTGAAGACTTGTGTTAGTCTATGATGCAGCCATAATAAGAAGTGATGGAGACTCTGAGAGGTGGAGTTTATTTCTCCTGGCTCTGAGGTAATTAGATCATCTTCATCTGTGCTGCTTCTTAAGGAAGGGACGAATGTAGTTTTGTGGGATGCCCACTAGTTCTGAACAAATTGTCACAAACAGGAGAGATAGCCCTTCCCTGCTCTCTGGCTTCCTCAGATCTTACCATGTGACCTGTTCCTCTTGCCTGTGTTTCTGTCATGGTGCCATTGGCCATGAGTAAGGCTTCCAGCCCTTCAGTGAAGTTGACAGGATGCTGGCACCATACTCTTGAACACCCTGAATAGTAAGTTAAATAAGGCTCTATTTGTAAGTCATCCCTCCTTAGATATTTTGTTTCAGTTATGGAAAATGGATAATACACTTGGATGTGATCCCAGAGGACCTGCCCTACTTATTTACTTTGACTTACTGGAAAAAAATACTTTGAAGGTGAGAATCAGAAAGCATAGAAGCATTATTAATAATTTCTCTAATCTGGAAACAACTCAGATCTGTCAATAGTAGAAAGAATAAATTATAATGCATTCACATAATGGAATGCTATGTAGTAATGTAAAGGAAAATTTTTATAGGCTCTCTAAATAACATGGATATATTTTCAAACATGCATATATATGAGGTAAATGCTAAAATCTAAGCCTAGAAAGTCTTCCTAATTCTATGGCCATTGTAGTTGCTAGCAACTGGACTTGAATATCCTTCCCCCTCTCTGGATGTTCCCTGTTTCTTAGGTAACCAGCTCCAATTCGTCATGGTGAAGAATGCAGACTCATGGAATGAGGCGGGTCCAGCTTGAGTCACATTTTACTCACATCCGACAATAGCCGTAGATCATAACAACACCTATTTTGTTTGACTTCAGTTTTTCTTCTGCAAAAGAGGCAATAACAATAAGAGATATTTCTCAAATCTGCCTTGAGAATCGCCGAGCATGGTTCTAAATAAAAGTTGATTGTTTCCTTTTTCTTCCCAAATCATATTCAAAAAAGAAACTCATGAAAGGATTGGGTTAACCGGTTAACTTTGCGGAGGTTGGTGTGGCCCCTTTGTGTTTCTGCCTCTGCATAGTGGCTGCGCAAAGGTAGTATAAAGGCACCAAACATAGAGCTGAAACACACTGGCTTCAGATCCATGTGCACTCCACAGCAGTATCACCTGTAAAACTGGGATAAAAATACAACACCACCAGAGGGCGCACATGAGCATTCAGTAAGTGTGCATGCAACACCACCAGAGGCCGCACATGAGCATTAAGTGAGTGTGCATACAACACCACCAGAGGGCACACATGAGCATTCAGTAAGTGTGCATGCAATCTGTATTTGAAACATACAAAGTGTCCAGTGTGTTATGGACAGTCACAGTCAAGCTTATCACATAGAAAGGCAGAGAGATAGGTGGGGGTGGCTGCCAGTGTCTCAGTCCTTTGAAAGACAGCTTTGCCATATGTCTTCTCAAAAATATTTTTGGTGCCAGCCACATTCATTTTTCAGAAGTGTCATTTGGTGTTAAGATATCATTTACTGGCTTTATTTGCACAGTAGAAAAAAAAGGACGCTATTTAAATCATCTTTTCACAGTAAAAGGTAAAAACCAACTGTTATTCCTCCTGGACCCTCTATCCTACATTGTTTAATACTCATATAGATAATGTTTAGGTTAATTTCGCTGGAAAAACAGCCTTGCGAGTAGTTATCTTCATTGTAAACGTCCAAGCTCTGAAAATGCCATGAATATCTTATTTTATTTCACTTATTTTTGAGACAGTGCAATGGCTAATGCGGATTTTTATCTTGATGGAATCACCCCAGAGACTGGGCCCTGAACATGTCTGTAAGGGGTTGTCTACATTAGGTTTGCTGAAATGGGAAGATCCACCTAAATTTTGGGCAGTGCCATTCTATGGGCTGGAATTGCAGACAGAATGAAAATGGAAAAGTGATCTGAACACAACTTTTCATTCTCTCTGCTTCCTGCCGTGGACACAGTGTGTCATCATACTTTAAACAGTGCTAGAGATCAAACCCAAGGTTTTATGCTGCTGGGCAAACATTCTAGCAGCTACATCCCCTCGTCCATCTGTGACTATTATAGATGCAGGGTATTGACTGATTTAAATGTTCATTCATTCTTTCTGTCAACATGGTGAACAGACTGATAATTAAAATATATAATATTTCAAATTGTTGTACGTATCATGGAGAAACATAAGTTGGAGTGTGAAAGATTGGGTCACTCAAGGTAAGCTTCTGATTTAGACTCACCAAGAAGGAACCCATTGTCAAGGAAGGGTTCAAGAGAAGTAAAGGATACGCCAAATGAACAGCTGATGGAAGCTGTTCCTCAGAAGAAGGAATGGAACTTGCAAAGGCGGAGCAGTGAAAGTGTAGCTGGGAGGTTCCCAGAATGGCGGAGGCCAGCGTGGCTACTGCGAGCGAGAACAGCAGTAGTAGCACCACTGTAGGTTTCCCGAAGCTGGAGTCTGTGCTGGGCGTTTTCTGGTTCCGTTTGTGACCCATTCGCCAAAGAACTGAAGACAAGGGTACATACAGATTTGCAAAACCAAAATGATAAGTTTTCTTGAAGCAAAGAGATAATGCAGATTAAAGAGAGGTAAGCTATCAAGATCAGATGAGAGGAAACTCAAGGCTCCCATTATTTATTTCTCCCTGTCGATGTATCCTGAACACTTCTATTTATAAACCATGTCATTTTCATTTATAGTCTCATTTGTAGTGTTATTTTCATGGTGTATAAATTTCCATGAACATATGCATATTTCTAAACTCTTTTCTGTTCCAAAAGAAACCACACTTTGTTATTATTATAAATTCTGTATTTTGCCTTATGGACGGGACAAATTTTACCTTTTTATTATTTATTTCTTCCTTTATTTATTTATTTATTCATTTATGGTTTTTTTGAGGCAGGGTTTTTCTGTGTAGCTCTGACTGTCCTGGAATTCACTCTGTAGACCAGGCTGGCCTTGAACTCACAGAGATCTGACTGCCTTTGCCTTCCCAGTGCTGGGATTAAAGGCATGCTTGTAGAAGTCATCTCTCTCCTGCCAACATGTAGATTCTCCAGGACTGAGAACTTTGACATCAAAATAAATCAACCCACTTAAAACTATCTGCATATGTGGTCATCAGTGCCTTTTATTATCACTAGAAAATCCCCCAGCAGACTGGGTATGCTAGTTTAGATTAGCTTTTATACTTTGTTGTTTTGCTTCTGTTGTTATTTTGTCTTTAAAATGTTTTCAATTGGTTAATGCTGATGTAGGAGAATGCTGAATTTTCAAGTGGACCTTATATATAGAAACCTGTGGGAAAAGATCCGTTCTTAACAGTTTGTTTATTTATAAAAGCTCTTTATATATTAAGAATGTTCACGGCCGGGCGGTGGTGGCGCACGCCTTTAATCCCAGCACTTGGGAGGCAGAGGCAGGCGGATCACTGTGAGTTCGAGGCCAGCCTGGTCTACAAAGTGAGTCCAGGACAGCCAGGGCTACACAGAGAAACCCTGTCTCGAAAAAAAAAAAAAAAAACCCCAAAAAAAGAATGTTCACTGTTTATATGTCATAGTTATTTTTCCCAGTTGTTATTTGGCTTTTTTTTTTTTTTTTTTTTTTTAGGTTTTTCAAGACAGGGGTATCCTTGACTGTCCTCGACTCACTTTGTAGACCAGGCTGGCCTTGAGTCAGTTGACTTTTAATTTTATCTTTTGTGTTTTTATATTTCTAAGCCTTAAATTGACCAAAGAGTCAATTCTGTTGATAATAATTTGTGATTTCCTTCCACTTATAAATGATATTTTGCAAAAATGTATTGCATTTTGTTTTGTTTTCTTCTACCCTTTCTTTTTTTTTGTTTTTTTGTTTTTTGTTTTTTTCGAGACAGGGTTTCTCTGTGTAGCTCTGGCTGTCCTGGACTCGCTTTGTAGACCAGGCTGGCCTCGAACTCACAGAGATCCGCCTGCCTCTGCCTCCCGAGTGCTGGGATTAAAGGCGTGCGCCACCACCGCCCGGCTTCTTCTACCCTTTCAATCTGCTTTCCTAAAATACAGAATGGCAGACCTGTCAAAGAACTGTGTTTTCACTTTTGATCCACTAGGGGCCAACACTCCCTTAAAAAGACACTGATGTGCAATCCCAAAACTTGCATTTTTCTCTCCAAAGAGAGAGGAGACTGACTAAAGAAACGTAGCAGAAAATAACCAATTTCCATTCAAATTAGATGTTCAGAAATGAGTCAACTTAAATGTCAGAAGAGTCTAAACAAAACCCAAAAGCTACCCTTGAAGGCAAGAAGTAACATAAGGAAGAGTCAACTTGTTTCAAAACGGACAAAAATAAAGATACAAAAACCAAATAAGACAATTTAAATTTTGTTAAAATTTAACTTAGAAAGAGAAATGACTACAGAATAAATAGGATCCAATTTTTACTGTTTTATTCATGATTTTATTTTATTCTCTAGTGAACAGAAAGGAGGTAAAAGAAGCAGGAATGGCTTTTCTTCCTTTCCCTTTTCCCTCAGTCAGGCCAGGCGTGGGGCTCACCTACTCCTGCATCCTGTAGGATTCCTGCACAGGTCCCTGAGAAGAAAACAATTTTCAAATGCCAAACAACACAAAACAAGAGGGGATGGCTTCGATTCAGCGAGCATCTGTGTAGAGAGCTGCGAAGTGCCGCGCCCTAAAGATGGCGCCGATCTCCGCCTCCCACCAGCCCGACGGTGAGCGCTCTCGATGATAAACAAGTTCATATTTGGCAAAGACCGCTGATCTGGCTTGCTTCCGCATACGTGGGCCTCTAAGATAGCATTACGTGGCTTTACTTGACTGGCTGTTCATTTAGTATTTAGCCTGTGGGTTGGGTCTGCCCGGGCATTCATTCGGAAGACTGTTTTCAAGGGACCTGAATAAACTGCTGGAGAAGAGTTTTTGTGAGTTGCGTCATCCTTGCTGGTCGAGGGGGACGCGATACATCTGCAGGCAGGGGTGCTGCCTGGGTGACTGAGCTATCCCCAAGCAGGCAATGGAAGGTGATTTCTTTCTGAATCCTATTAACGTTCTCAAAATTTTATTTATCACAGGAAAGTAGGCAACAGTGAGAGAAAGGAAAGCAAAAGTGAGGGAGGGAGGGAGGGAGGGACGGAGGGGAGGGACGGAGGGGAGGGACGGAGGGGAGGGGCGGAGGGGAGGGACGGAGCTTGATTAAACCAGTTGACAAGGTTACAATTCTCTTATTTGTGAAAACTAGAACATCAGTTTTGTTTTTTGTTTTTTCTTAAAGAGTTCCTTACATATAGATAGCTTCTTATATTTAGGTCTGTTTGGAGGGATCAAGTAGCCTACATGCAAACTGCTATAAAAAGCAAGTACTGTGGTTACAAAGGTGCATATACCAGCTTGAGGCTTGGCTTCTGAACACCCTTCTTAAGTAGGGCAAGTATGTCATATCAAATATGAGAACTCATTCCGTAAAAGCAATTTATTTTTACACCAATTAAAATAAACACATGGGCTTGGGGATGTAGCTCAGTTAAGCAGAGTGCCTTCCCAGCATTCGTGAAGCCCTGGGTTTAAATCTCCAGCACAGCATAGACCATAACTGGAGGCTTAGACCCACAATCCTAGCATTCAGGTGGTGGAGGCAGGAGGATCAGGGCTTCAAGGATATCAGTTATTTCAGGAGTGGAGAGAAATCTAGCCTAGAGACCCTGTCTCCAAACAGACAAATGATAAAATTTGTTTGCACACAAGATAAAGGCTAGTTTTAAAATAGAATCCTTTATTTATTTATTTATTTATTAGGGGTTTTTTTTTTTTTTGGCTTTTCGAGACAGTTTCTCTGTGTAGCAGTAAGGGCTGTCCTGGACTTACTTTGTAGACTAGGCTGGCCTCGAACTCACAGAGATCAGCTTGCCTCTGCCTCCCAAGCACTGGGATTAAAGGTGTGTGCCACCACACCCGGAAGAATCTTTGATTTAATATTTTATAACTCTGTACACCCAAATAACACATCTTAATTATATATAACCTAACTCCTCTTTTCAAGACACCCTAGCTCTCTCCTCTCACCTCCCCATAGGGGATAATCTTAAAAACTAAAGTAAAATGTGTCTTGAATATGGCCAATTGAATAGTGTTTTCAAATTAATCCCTCTTTGATTTAGTTCCTTTCATGACATGCACACGAGAAACAATGCATATGAAATGCTAAGCCACATCATAAATTACCTCATGAAATTAATTTACTGGATTCTCAAGTAAACTTATCTTTTTAAAAGGTTTTTTTTGTTTTGTTTTGGTTTTTGTTTTTCAAGACAAGATTTCTCTGTGTAACAGAGCCCTGTCTTTCTTGGACTCACTTTGTAGACCAGGCTGGCCCCAAAAGTTTTTACTTACTTTCTATTTCATGTGCTTTGGTGTTTTGCCTGAGTGAATGCCTGTGTAAGGGTGTCAGATCCTCTGGAACTGGAGTTACAGATGGGTGTGACCGGCTGTGTGGGTGCTGGGAATTGAATCTGGGTCCTCTGGAAGAGCAGCCTGTTCTCTTAACCACTAACCTGTCTTTCCAGGGACCATAAACTTATCTTCATGGGTAATAAATGCACCAGGGAAAACGTGCAACTTTTTAAGAAGCAGACTGAGGCAGGAGGATCACTGGGAGCTTGAAGCAAATCTGGGCTGCTGAGTGGGCTCTGGACTAGCTTGTTTGGGCTACTAAGTGAATTATTCCAGGCTGGCCTTCATTCTGGGCTATTCTTACTCATTCTCATCCTGAGTGAGACCCTCAAAGTGGGGTGGGGTGGAGTAGTATAAAGTCTTCCATTATATGAACTACCAAAACTGACTTATCTCCTCTCCTATTGGAAGGCATTTGTCTCATTTTCAGTCACTGATGATTAAAAAAACAAACAAAACCCCAAACAATCAAACAAAACCACCAATCAGTTTTGTAGATCTATTTGTCTTATGTGGAATGCCATTTAGGAACAGATACCTACATTGACAGAGCATAAGATACTATCTTAGGGTTTCTATTTCTGTAATGAAACATCATAGCCAAAAACAATTTGGGGAGGGAAGGGTTTAATTTCACTTACACTTCCAGTAACATTACATCATGAAGGGAAGTCAGGACAGGATCTCAAGCCCGGCAGGAACCTGGAGACAGGAACTGATGCAGAGGCCACCAAGGGATGCTGTTCACTGGCTTGCTTCTCATAGCTTGCTCAACCTGCTTTCCTAAGAACCCAGGACTACCAGCCCAGGTATGGCACCACCCACAATGGGCTGGGCCCTCCCCCATCAATCACTAATCAAGAAAATGCTCTACAGAATTACCTACAGCTTGATCTTATGGAGGCATTTTCTCAGTTCGGGTTCCCTCCTCTCAGATGACTCTAGCCTGTGTCAAGCTGACATAAAAGTAGCCTGCACAGGTATGGATATTTTAATATGCAGAGAATATTGCCCTTGTGTGGATGGTACCAATCCATATTCTCACTAAAGGTGTTCTCACCATATTGCCCTCTAAGATTGACTTTTTATCAGATATTTTGTTCTTATCCAATCTGGCAGGTGGGTTAAAAAATTATTGTAATTTTATTTATTTATTTATTTATTTAAGCTTTTAAAAAATATATATTATTTATACAGTGTTCTGTCTGCAGGTACATCTGCAGACCAGAAGAGGGCACCAGATTTCATTATGGACAGTTGTGAGCCACCATGTGGTTGCTGGGAGTTGAACTCATGACCTCTGGAAGAGCAGCCAGTGCTCTTAAACGCTGAGTCATCTCCAGCCCCTGTAATTTTATTTTATGTTTATTATGGTAGAAGTTCATCATCTTTTAGTTTTAAAGTCATTTGGAGACAGATGAATAGGAAAGGACCCAACTCTCCTTGTGAGTGGCTAAGTGTGGAGCATTGTGGGTAAAGTTAAGGATGTTCAGGAATGTCTTTGCCGTAAAGCATCCATTACTATTTACTTTTCCACTGCTGGGGCCCAATACTTTGAATATTCAATTGATTGATGTTTGTCAGACTCTTTTGTCAGATCCTGCCCTGACTTCCCTTCATGTTGTAATGTTACTGGGAGTGTGAGTTAAATAAACCCTTCCTTCCCCAAATTGTTTTTGATTGATGTTTCATTACAGCAATAGAAACTCTAAGACAATATCTTATCATCTGTCAATTTCTCTTTAGGTATCTGTCCCTAAATGGCATTCCACATAAGACACATAGATCTACAAAATATTCAATTGATTGAGATTTGTCCCTTGTGCCTGGCTATCCTGGGTCTGGAGTTGCTGACTGAGTGATCCTTGTTAGCCACCAGGTAGATTGCTAGTATGACAGCAGGGCTACTTTGAACTCCACAGATGCCTTGGGGAAGGTATACGCCAGCTATAAGGCTCTCTTCCCAAATTATCTCCCTTCTATTTTGATGAACTATTTAAAATTCACAGGATAGACAGAGAGAAGAGGTGGGAAAAGTGGAGGGGAGGGGGAAAGAGGTTGAGAACTTACCAGAAAAAAAAAAGTAGCGAGATCTTGAGAGCCAAATATATAAACGTAAACGAAATGCTGTGATCATTAATGTCTGCTCAAATATTTGCATTTTGGCATATCTCTATTGGCCTTTCAAATGAAATCCTTAAAATTTCAGTAGACACAGCCAGGTCCTGTGATGCCTCCACCAAGGCTGCCATTGTGGCATCTAATGCCTGGGGTAGGGGGTTGCTGCTAGCATGGTTATTCTGGCCTGCTTCTTAATCCTCCTTAGCTTATGACAAAAGAGCCTTTGCAGATTCTTAGGAAAAGGAAGTGGGAGGCAGGAGGTCACCTCTGAACTCCGTGGAATCTGACTTGGGGATGAGTTGGCTGTTAGTGTTATCAGGATGGCCAGAGCTGCATTGTGTCCTGTCTCATCCCCAGTAAGAAGAGCCATGCCTTCTTACAGGCTGTGTGGGTTCTCCCTCTCCTCTCAGGTGCCCACCTCCCTCAGCCGGCTTACTTGAAGTTGGCATTGTGCACTGGCAGGCAGCCTGCTCCTTCCCTGACAAAAAGCATTTTGCATTTCAATTCATAGCTTGCTTCTAGTTTATTTTTATACTTTAAAAAAATTGGGTAGCAAATATGTCCAAATACATTCCATGTGCATTCAAGCATTTCTGTTAGTAAAGCCAATGACATCTCCAGACTGTTTAATTTATTTTTTTTCACATAGGTATAGAGGTAACTGATGAGAGGGACAGGCAGAAAAATAATAGAAGTAGACTAGTTAAAGAGTCTTTGTTTCACAAATGGGCTTACACAATAATTACTTAGACTTGCCTTATCTTTTTTTTCTCCCCCCCCCCCCGAAACAAATTTTCTCTGTGTATGCCTGGCTGTCCTGGACTTACTTTGTAAACCAGGCTGTTCTTGAACTCCCAGATATCCACCTGCCTCTGCCTCCTGAGTGCTGGGATTAAAGGTGTGGGCCAACATGTTCAGCAATTACAGACAGTTGGAACTGCCATGTGGGTGCTGGGATTTGAACCCAGGTCCTTTGGAAGAGCATCCAATGCTCTTAACTGCTGAGCCATCTCTCCAGGCCTTGCCTTGTCATTTTAATGAGCAGGGAAGATAACATATGGAAATGGAACTCACTTCTTTAGTAAGTGTGGATACTATTATGTATTTATTCAGTTCTCAGTGATGGGAGTTTGGCTTGTTTGCTAAAACGTATTGCATGGGGGCTGACAGTGGAGCAGTAGAGCACCACTTAGGCTCCAAACTCGCAGTTTAATCTCCACCCCACTCCGAGACACTGCCCACTAAGCTCCTTTTAGTAGTTACTAGAGTTGAGAGTGAGAGCAGTAATACCAGCATCCAAGCACCACCTAGACCAACAACAGAGCTCCAGCTAGAGGAAGAACATTTTCTAGTTGGAGCAGAAGCCATTGTGGGAGGTGGGGTCAGGGAAGACCAGCTTTGACCAGGGTCATCTTATAGGATGATGTTATGCATTCTAAATGTTAACTAGCCTGCTCCCAGAGTCCTGTTTGTTGTTCCAGGCCATAGTACACCAAGTGAAGCTATGCTACCTTTCTTGTTAACCATTTTTTTTTTTCTGATTGGTTAAATAAATGCTGAGACCTGAGATTGGGCAGAGACAGAGGGACTAAGATGCTTGGACTTCTGAAGCAGAGAGGTTTATGGGTAGAAGAAGCCTCCAGGAGAGAAGCAGGAGAAGAAGCCAAGAGCAGGAAGGAGGACACACGCCATGGATTAGAGAAAGAATGTCCTTCCACGTGGCCTGGAACATAGGCATAGTGTGGAGAAAAACAGCCCAGGGGACACATGTATATTATATGGGGCTTTATTTAGGAATAACATTAAGAGCTAGCTTAGATGGGCTAAGATTGCTCAATTCAGGCCAAGGCTTGTTAAAATCCATCAGGTGTGCTCACTGATAATGGCGGGTTAAGGATTAACACCACCAACCAATTAAATATAATATAAATACTGGTAAATAACTTAATTAGCGATTTTCTACAGTTATCACCTCAATGAGTGGTGACATTAAAAGCAACAAGAGCAGCCAGGTTTATAACCTCGAATAGCCAACATTGGAACAAGTGACAGAGCACTGACTGTTTTCATATCTGACAGCAGTGCCCCCCCAACACCATCATCAACAGCATTTTAGAAAGACTGTCGTTATTATGGTGCCAGAGCCTTCTATGTTCTGTCCTAACAAGGTAATACATTTGAGAGTGAGATAGATAAGAGCTATTCTTCTTTTACCTAAATCCCTCTAGACTAACTGGGGAATAAGCTGAAGTAATTTCTTGTATGGAAAAACAGCCTATTTCTTTAAACATTTTTATTTATTTACTCTTTTCTCATATATTACATCCTGACCACAGTTTTTCCTCCCTCCTCTCTTTCCAGTCCCTCTCTGCCACCCACCACCCCCATCCACTCCTCCTCCATTCCCCTTTGAAAAAGGGCAGGTCTCCTAGGGATGTCAACTAAACATGGAATATCAAGTTGCAACAAGACTGGACACTTCCACTCATATTTAGAAAAACAACCTATTTCTAAGAAAATAGATTTGTACCTCTCAAGGAAAAAAAGGGACAAATTTATGAGCCTAGTCAAGTTTTCTTATCCTTTTCTCCTTAACTCGTTTTGAAAAAGCAATATGTATTTTATTATTTGTGTGTGTTGTGTGTGTACGTATGTGTGTGTGTGTTTTTTCTATGTGTTTGTATACCACCTGTGTGCTTGGTGCACTTGGAAGTCTGAAGAAGGCATTAGGCCTCCTTCTGGAGTTACAGATGGTTGTGAGTCACCATCTGAGTGCTGGGAATCAAATCCAAGTACCCTACAAGAGCAGCCAGTGCTCTTAACTACTGAACCATTTCTCCAGCCCAGTTTCCCCAATTCTTTTGTCCTACCCTATTTTCCCTAGGGTCATTTCCTAAACCACCATTCCCATTTCATTCAAATTTATGTTAAAGGCTTCTAAGAACTGGTTGGACCAAGAGAGACTATGGGGCAAATAAAGGAAGCAAAACAAAGCAGTCTCAACTTTATAAGTCATTAAGAAATTGGGAACAATATAACCAAACAGAATTCTGAATAGATTTTTTTATGAGAAGTTATGTGCTCCCAAGTGGTTTTCAGTTTCTCATTCATAACTGATATGAAATTAATTCAACAAATAACCTTCTGAATAACTTAGACTTTTGAAATACCAAAATAGTAGTACTATAGAAAGAAAAATAGCAGAAAATACTTGGTGTGGTAGGTTTGAATCTAGAATGTCCTAAGGCATAGGTGTTTAAGGTTTTGTTTCCAGAGCAGTGGAAATGTTAACAGGTAGGCCTTGAGGGAGGTCGTTCGGTCATTGGAGAATAATCCTAAAGGTGACTGTGGAAAACATGTTTCTTTCTCTTTCCCTTCATATCTGTGCTGTGAGTGATTGCCCTCCCATGCACCTGCTGCCACAATGTCCCACCACAGGTCCAGTCCATCTGTGGACTAGAACCCCTCAAACTGTGAGTTGAGACAAGTTGTCTACCTCAGGTCTTCATTATAGCAATAGTTGATGAACTTGCCCAATTCTTTTCTTTATTTATTCTTCTCTCATACATTACATCCTGACCATAGTTTCCCTCCCTCCCTCCAATTCTGGCAGTCCCCCCACCACCTCCCCTTTTCCCCAAATATACCCTTCCTTTGTTTCCCTACAAAAAAGAGCAGGCCAAGCCAGGCGTGGTGGTGCACACCTTTAATCCCAGCATTCGGAGCAGAGGCAAGCAGATCTTTGAGTTCAAGGCCAGCCTAGTTTACAGAGTGAGTTCCAGGATAGAAACCCCATCTGGGGGCAGGGGGGTGGGGGGACATGAACAGGCCTCACAGGGATATCAACCGAACACAACATAACAAGTTGCAGTAAGACTAGGCACAAACCTTCATATCAAGGCTGGACAATGCAACCCAGAAGAGGAAAAGGGACCCGAAAGCAGGTAAGAGTCAGAGACACCCTGGTGCCCATTGTTAAGAGTCCCACAAGAACACCAACCTACACAACCATAACATATATAGAGGACTTAGGTCAGACCAATGCAGGGTCAACTCAGTCTCTGTGATCCTCCAGAACCCCGCTGTGGGACATGTTCTCCTGATATCCTCCATCTCTCTGGCTTCTATAATCCTTCCTTTCTCTTCTGAGCATACCCGATTCTTAGAAAATAACAAAACGTTCTGGAATACCAGAATGCTGTAAAAGTCTATTTCAGTCATCTGTTAGGTCAAGGCAGGAAAGACTAGATAGGCAAAGTACCAGGGTGGAATTTCAACAGGCAAGTAGAATAAGCTTCAGGAAACGGGCTGAGATGCTACATAATGAAGACTTGAATTTGAAATTGGATCCTCTCATGAGTTTTAGACAACTTTTTTCTCTCTTCACCAATACAGCAGACATAGAAGCATTCCCCTGCCTCTGCCACAAGGCTGTTAACAAGGTACAATGAATAAAACACACCAACCCAAAGCAGTAAAATTCAGAGCTCAGCTCCAAGGACAGAATTATAGAATTGTCTTTCACTGAAAACTTTTAACACTGAAAAACAAACAAACAAATCAACATCAACAGTTGCTTTTAGTCTCAAACATCTTATGTACATGTTTTCTCCCACATCCCTTTTTCTGGGGTGCTCCTTTACTCTTACATCAACTTACTGTGTTGTCTTAAAAAACTAAACCATCCTAGTCATTCGGTTTTACCTGTGAAGACTCAGGAGCCAGATGCTGGGGTGAAAGCCTGCTAGGTCAGAGAGGCAGAGAGAGCACCCAGCTGACCTTCCTACTCATCTTAAAACCCTAGAGGAAAAAACCCAGAGCTAAAAAGCTCCTTCTCGAGCTTGAGAGATGGCTCAGCAGTTAAGAGCACTGGTTGTTTTTCCAAAGGATCCAGGTTCAAATCCCAGCACCCACATGGCAGTTCACAGCTGTCTATAATGACCGGGCATGGTGGCGCATGCCTTTAATGCCAGCAATCGAGAGGCAGAGGCAAGTGGATGTCTATGAGTTCAAGGCCAGCCTGGTCTACAAAGTGAGTCCAGGACAGCCAGGGCTACACAGAGAAACCCTGTCTCAAAAAAAAAAAAAAACCCAAAAAATACAAAAATAGAAAGCTACTTCTTCTCCACACTGTCTTAAATACCCCTCAGCTCAATGTCCCTCCTTTCTGTTAAATCCCTGTCAGCTGGTTTCCTGCTCCACCTCTTGACATAGGGTTAACTTTATTTAACCCTGTGTACAGAAAGCTCTTGGATTAAAGGTATGTGCTAGGGCAGATCCACATCACAAGTACTTGTTTACAGTAAACAGAAAGCTCTAGTACTAAAGACTGAGCCATGCTATATTAGAAATGGATTTTTCAACTCACAGTCTCGGGGTCCACAATGTGACCAAATATTCTTCAACATTACCTGACTTCTGCTTCTTCTGGGAGGTGACATCCTGCTTCTCAACTCTCACATTCTAACTCCTGGCACCACCAAATCGCCTCCAGTAAGGAAATGCAAAGTGTGGACTTGTGCTTTCTGTATCCCTTCCTCATGAATCTTTTGATACCACATTTCCAGGCAGTTTGACAGTTTAAATGTTCATGCTGCAGTCATAGTGACTTCTGGGAAGATGGAAAGTGTACTTTTCCCTTCTGCTTAAGTCTCTGACATCATTTCTCGTGGCCCAGGCTGACTTGAACTCTCAGTCATCCTACCTGAGCTGCCCAAATGCTAACATTACAGGTGGGAACCAACACACTATCATTTTCTTTAGCCTTATGACCCCAGCTTTCTAGGTACCTTTTAGATCAGCCTCTCTTCCTTTTGACTTGTTTTTGGAATCCAGGCTGTTTGCTTTATCTGTTGGTCTAAGGAAGAAACCAGAGAGCATGGATCCCTGAGGCATCATTGGAAAACAATTGAGGAACACTGTATGTGCATCATTAAAAATCTTCCCTCACAGCTTTCCTGGGCTTTTTGAACCTGAAATGTCTTGGACACTCTTTCATCTGTAGAACAGCTTGCCTATGCAGGTCACAAAGCTGCGTCCAAAGTCTTCATTTCCCAGTATCCCCGAAAGAGTTGTCTTAGCTTTGGAACCATAAATGAGCTCCAAGGCACCAAATCCTTTATTCATCCTTGAATCTAGGCCCACAAGCAGACCAAAGGCCACTTAGGTATCAGATGTCATGCTCTTCTATAGATTCACCCCTCCACAACCTTTGGGGAAGGAGTGACTTGGTTATTGCAGAGACTATGTGAACCCAATATGGATGAAGATATCACAGTGTCAGCTGCCTTATTTATTTATTTTTTTTGCAGGTGTACGTGTAAACCATCTGTGGTGGTTTGAATGAAAATGGCCACCATAGACTCACAGGAGTGGCATTATTGGGAAGTGTGGCCCAGTTGGAGTAGGTGTGTCCTTGTTGGAGGAGGTATGTCACTGGGGGTGAGCTTTGAGGTTCAAATGCTAGGCCCAGTGTCTCTCTCTTCTTGCTGCTTGCTGATCTGGGTGTAGAACTCTCAGCTCCTTCTTCTGTACTACATCTGCCTGTGTGCTTCCCACCATGACAATAATGGACTAAACTCCAGAACTGTAAGCCAGCCCCAATTAAATGTTTTCCTTTATAAAAGTTGACATGGTCATGGTGTTTCTTCACAGCAACAGAAACCCTAAGACACCATCTCACTATAGCCCAAGCCATCTAGAGCTTACTCTGTAGCCCAGGCTGGCCTTGCACCAGTGACCCTCCTAAGAGCCTAGCCTCAAAGCTGGAATGGGAGGCATGTACCACACCACCAAATTCCATTTTGACTTTCTGAATTCACCTTAGTGACTGGTTTTGCATTTCTTCAGCTTAGACAAAGAACTAGTGACTATTTCCTAGGAATTACCAAAATATAAGTGAGAGTAAGATCTCTGTAAGACTATATCCCCTTTCCTGCCCAGTCCTACATGTAGCTGTCTTGTAAGAAACCTTCCGATTTACTGTTTTTGATTCAGTTGGGTTTGCCTTGGAATTGAATCAGGACCCCTGTGTTGGGGTAGTGTTAAGCATTCTAAATGTTAATTAATTGGTCCTGCTTGCTGTCTTTTACTTACATTGACTCTGATTGGTTAAATAAAATGCCAAGGCCTGAGATTGGGCAAAGACAGAGAAAGGTGGGACTTCCTGGGATTAGAACAGGAAGCCTGCGCTTTAGGCAGCAGGAAGAAGAAGGCATTCCAGCCAGGAGCAGGAAGAAGAAGACACATGCCATGGGTTAGAGAAAAGAACCTCATTCCACAGGGCCAGGAACATCGGCCTAGCATGGAGAATGGCAGTCCAAGGGGACGTATGTATATCTGGGGTCTTATTTGGGTAATAGAATTAAGAGCTAGCTTAGATGGGCCAAGATTGCTCCATCCAGGCCTAGGCTTGTGAAAATCCATGTGGTGTCTGTGTGCTCATTTATAATGGCAGCTTAAGAATTAACAGCTGCCCAACCAAGTAACTATAATATAAATACTGGTAAACAATTTAACTAATTATTTCTACACCCCTGTGAGAAAGGATGCTCTATCCAAGCAGACAGCTACCTGGGTGGGTTTGTTTCTGCTCTCCAAAACACATCTGCAGCTACTCTGACCATTACCCAGAGCTCCAAGATTCTAAGTGGTGATGGACAAAGAACATTATCAGTTGCCCAGAGTGGTTTTGTTTTTCTTTTTGCTACTGTAAACAGTAGCTGAAATGTCACAGCTGACATACATGAAGGTTTGATAGGTACTTAGCTGTGAGACTGAGGAGTGTTTGCCTTCCTGACTAGGTTCGTTGTGTTTATTTGACAAAGAGCAGCCTATGTTCATAGCAGCTTTATTTGTAATAGCTAGAAACTGGAAAAAACCCAGATGTTCCTCAATGGACGAATGGGGAAAAAAGCTGTGGTACATTTACACAATGGAATACTACTCAGCTATCAGAAAGAAGGAAATCATGCAATTTGCTGCCAAATGGGTGGAACTAGAAAAGCTCATCCTGAATGAGCTAACCCAGACCCAGAAAGATGCACATGGGATCTATTCACTTATAACTGGATTTTAGCCGTATAGTACAGGATAACTATCCTATAACCAACAGACCGAAAGGAACAGGAACATAGACTTCATTACCTGTTAGTGGAACACTTTGCCCTAGTGAAGCTGCCATGTAGGCCCCCAGTGCAAGAGGAAGCTCTTAGCCCTCACATGGCTGCTGAACTTGGTGAGGGCTGATATGTAGGGCACCCCACACCAGAGGAGTAGTATAGGTGGGAGAAGGGGAAGAGGGTGGAAAAGTTGGACTGGGAGGGGTGGAGGGAGGGGACTGTGATGGAGATGTAACTTGAAGTAATAAATAAACATTAAAAAAAGGGGGTGGGGAGACATCAGAAAACTATGTGAGATACAACCTGTGGAAGACAGGAACACAGTGGAATGACTGGCTAGGTGAGGAGATGTTGAGAAACATAAAAGAACATTTATACATAAATATGCATTGCATGAATATTTCTGTTTTTCCAAGTAACTTCACCTGAACTATATTAATCTTCACTGACCTCTATGATGCAAAGTGTTATTGCAATTGTTATATTGCAGATGAATTAACTTGTGCACAAAGACATAAGTAACTTTCCCTGAAGCGTTCATCTGTGAAACGAAGATTTGAACCTAATGGGGCACCTGCAGAGACTGTGCTCTTTGTCACAAAGTGTGAAATTTAGCCCCCTGATCTGTACAGTATGGGTGTTTAAGGAGCTTCTTTGAAGTTTCAGTGCCACTCAAGGACAGTGACCTAGTATGTGTGTGATGGCACCTTGTGTGATCTCCAGAGACAAATAGATGCCGAGAGTCAGTTCCCTCCAGAAGGAACTGCGCAAGAACTGAGGCAGTTCTGGTGCCTCATCTCTAAAACGTGTTTTCAACAGAATTTAACTGGCAATTTGAACAGGGGAAGAGGGCTATGTTACTTGAATTATTTTGTAGACAGCATCCATTTGTCAAAAGGCCCAGGTGAATTTGAAGTTCTTTTCTGTGACTCTTAACTTTTGGCCCAGTTTTCCTGGTAATAACATTTAGTATTCCATATCCTATTGCTGCTGCCTTCAGTGGGGGCAGAAATAGTGAAATAATAAAGCTCCACGTGATCATTCCAGTGTGCCATTTCCTCATACGTTTCACCTATTTATAACTGTCCTCATTAGAAAAATCTTTTATTCTGTGCAGTCAAAATATTTTATAACTATCCCTCTCCAAGTCTCTGGTGTCTTTTATTCATCAATGATTAAGTCAGTATTGCTTGTTCCAAGTGAGGAATAGGAATGCAGAAATTGAATTTCCGAGCTGAGCAATGTGTCCAAGTCATTCTGTGTGTGCATGAGCAATACGTAAACTCATACACTGTGCCCTAACAACCCAGGACCTTTTGAAGAGTATTAGGGACTTTTAGCTCATTTCCATTCATTGAGAATTTTTACCAACACCATTTCTATGATTTTTTTGGTAGAAAACAGGTCTAAAAGAAGATATTCTTTGTTAAAATCAAATACATTTTTCAAAGATGTTGCCATAATAAAAATAGTAATACAGATGGCATGTAGCTATAAAGTCTGTTTTAACTGAGATGTGATCATCTATTATTTAATAATATAAAAATGAAGCCTAGTAATAGAATCATGAACCCTCTTAGCTAGACTCTTTCATCTCTGCTTATCTGGACATCTAAATCCTGCTGACTCTTATATATCTATTTTCTTTCTGCTTTTGATAGGGTGTGTATTTCCTGTGAAAATGGGGGATAGTTTTTACTCAGATTACCAAGACCAATTTTCTTCTCTTTGAGGCCCATGCCCATGATGCCTGAAACTGACATGAAGAGGTGTGTGCCTGTCAGA